>JADLSH010000367.1:7325000-7405000 GCA_016169945.1 Trachythela sp. YZ-2020 | reverse complement strand
CAAAAAGTTGTTTTAACGAAGATTTACATATTAAGATAAAAATATCTGACCGTGGGTTGTACCACATTTGCGTCCCCCCTAGGATACGCCCACCATCCCCCCAGCGTTTCTTTGGCCTAATGCTTTAATAGGAATTTTACCTGCTTACGTTTTAGGGTTCCGGCAGTTTTTGGGCCACCGTGTTTTTCGTTCGTGCTTTGGGTGTCCCCGTGGCCTGTATTTTTTAAGGTCGTGGTTTTTCTGAAGCCAAATGTTTTCTATAAAAGAACAAGTACTACACAATAAGAGAGCGCGGTGCCCTCACAAGCGCGAGACTCGTGAGGTTTATATATTCACACATGATTAATCTGGAACTGCGAGCGGTTATACTAACAATAACGTAAAGGCCTATTTCAAGGGGGCGAAAGAAGCCTTACAATCAGGGGGCCCACCGCGCTTTTGCTGAACCAACTTTATACACGATGGCTCGAACATTTTTATATCGGATATCGTTTGTTAGGAATTCGCCTCCATTTTGTTGTTTTACCCAACAACCCCAAAAAATCACTCACAAACAATGTTTTTAGTCTATACTTTTACATAGAAAACCGTCCGAAAATCACATATTGGAATAATAATTTTGTGTGATGTTCCAAAATCACGAGGCCGTGACGTCACTCATCGTTAATCAATAATTAACTATTTGTGCCCAGGACCTAGCCCCGTTGCACTAAAAATAACAATCTATAATATATAATAATATATATTAATATAAACCGTAATATTCAACACTTTATCAGTTCTGAACTGTTCTTCATAGAGGTCCAGTTAGGGTCCTTGTTGTTGTGCGTGCAGTGTTAGTACAATCTTAACTAAACTAACTCGATGCTGGAAGGTCTATCAATTATATGCACAATAGAAAACTAGTGCGGTAGATTTATAACACAGGAGAAAAGCTAAACTATTAAACAGTATCTACCAGTTCTTATTTCTCTATTGCTATAGTCGATGTACCTGCATGTCATTTATCATGCGTACGACTTGTAGTTGCCACTCTTCATTTCTGTCTTGATTTTTCCTGTGCACAATGGTTAAATTGCAGAACGCGAGTTATTGCTGGTATATAACAAAACAAAAGCATCTTGTGCGCTTACGATTTGAGTTACAAACAAGAATACACGCGATATATGCGGTGATATTTCGATTCTATTTCAAAATCTTGGTCAATTGAAACCTTATATGGTTATAAAAAATGGCTGGTATTTATAAGTGATCCAGGAACGATGACACCATCAAGCAATAAATAATAGCAACAAGCAGCAAAAAATATATTAACAGGATACATTAAACCGGAAAGAATGGTAACGGGACACAATGTGAGATCGATGTAGCAAAGTGTTATGCATGGTTAAGTCTTATATCCAAACGTCTCTCCGTTTTCCCCAAGAATTTCAACCAGGGCAATTGATTTATATAGTAATTTCGTAAAAAATGTTGTGTCGCGAAAGTTCAGGAATTTTGTCTTTAGTCGATGGGTAATATTATATGTTGTTTGCTCCATAAATAACCATAAAATTGACCCGGAACTTTAAATGGCGACAAACCTTTCTCATGCATTTTACAAAGCTTTACCCACCAGAGCATCGAGGAAGAGTTTCGAGGAATGAGGCTTTTGTTTCATTTGGGCGAAAATAATTAAACTTAAGACTTCAATATTTTGGATTCAAACGTTGTTTACTTGTTTTCCGATTAGTTCTGATTGTTTAACATTTATCTGCAGCAAAAATGAGGGATGCACTTTCGTATTTTAAAGAAAATGACAAAAGTTTGAACGTGCCGAAGAAAACTTTGCTCTTCAACTCAGAAACGATATACTAGAAAACATTTCGATAGTCCCCAACCTGATTTTGTACTGAGCTCCAGGTACTCCTATTGATCTTGATCTTTTAGTACTTGCTTTAACCCTTCTAAAACATGCATAAATTGCCGTTTTTTAAGTGGTGTTATTTTCGGCTTCCCACCTTCTGTTGGCCATTATGAACACCTTGAATATGGTGGCAAAGCCATCTTTTATAATCGTTATTTTAACTGTTGAAAACAAGTTACAAATACTTGAAACTCAATTGTAAACGTCATCGTGCGTTTGTTTGATTAGATTTGTATTGTTCCTGCAATATTTGAATAGTTGTACAATTTTCTTTATTGTAACTACTTGAGTGAAAAGTTCAATTGTCCTAGTATGCTCTAAAATAAAAAAGGAAAGTATAAATGAAAATTAAAGTGAGAAAATTTATAGATTTAAAAACTATATTTTTCAACAAAAATTGTAAAGATGGACTGGCACTACCTACAAAGCATGGCTTAAACCCCCCTCCCCTGACTTATCATTTCAATTTCCTTATAGTTGTTCAATGATTTTCGGCTCCAATGTTCGAAACTTGAAAAATTAATGCGTATATTGTCCTGTATGTGTGTGTTTCCCGGGAAATGTCAATACCAAATCTAAAAAGTGAACAATACCGTTTTCAAATGTGCATACCAACTGAAAAAATAATGTTTTTGTCAAATTTGTTGAATAGCTCTAGAATATAAATAGAATGTTGGAAGGTTTAATAAGAACCAAAGTATCATCGACGAAACGGGGGTAAAATTTTAAGATTGGTGATTTTAATGAATTCATTCATTACCTCCACTGATTTTAATGAATGAATTCATTCTCCACTAGGAGGTTATGTTTTCACCTGGTTTGTTTGTGTTTGTGTGTCTGCGTTTTCCTGTTAGCACGATAACTAAAAAATATCAAATATTTAAATACGAAAATTTGTGGAGCAATTGGCCATGGTCCAAGGACAAATCGATTAAATCTTGGTTCAATTTGGATGAGGATGTTAATGTCCTCTCCATCAGTGAACTTTGCGTGCACATTTCCATGTCCTAAAGTAAATTTTCTTAAAGATTCCGTTCAAAATCGTAATATACCCTTGAACACATTCCAAGATATTTACGTCCTTAATTAACTCGGTGATGTAATTGATGTTGCGCGTGTTGTTAAGTTTGGCTACGTTCCTGACCAGTTTACTTTGATCAATTTGCGTCGCATCATCCTGTTCCGCGCAAGAATTTGAATTGACTTTGCGATAGTTTATTTCAGCTCTCTATTCAATACGTTGAATTGGTTATTTTCGGTTGGGTCCATACTGAAATGTTCCTTTCTTTTTGCATACCAAAAGTTTGATACCATGAAAAAATACTTTGAAAAGTTTCACTATGTCTGTTTACACACTGACTGAAATATTGCGAATGAGCAGTGCGCGCACTGCCATAGAGGACCATTGTATGGATGGGGGTGATAGTTATCCTTAGGATAATTTTTTGATTGGTTAAACACAAGTTTGCATCAGTTGTTCACATGCTAAGCTGCCAAAGTTCAATTAATTTTTGACATTTTATGGTTATTAACAGGACAAGAGAACGAATGCCTTGTTCTATCAAAATACTTGAAACTTCTCTGAGCTAAATTTGGTGCATGCGCTAATTGTACTGACAGACTGGCAATCTTCTTGAACATTTTACTTAACATAATTATATTAACCGCAATTTATATCTTTGCATAAATTCAATTTTAACTGTGCAATGATTCTACTAGAATAATCTGCTTTCCTTCTTTGGATTTTGGTATAATAAGAACTTGAATATATTAAATACTAGAAATTTCTAATAGAGAGTGAAGTGCTGCGAAATGTGCATATGAGCCCTGGGCTTTATTTAATAACCAAGTGTTAGAATTGGGTTTTTATAAACAGGGAAATTAACGTTGCCAAACATCGGACTATAGCAATGGTTTGGTTATACTTTGTCACCCCAATAATGTGGCGATGTTTCCTTTGTTGACGTTAATGTTGGTAAGCTATCTATATTAAGGCCAGCTAGTTCGATTGGCAGGCAGTTACGACCAGTTAACCGATATAGTTTCTGCATTAGGTATTTCACCATTTTTAAGATTTTCACCATTTTAATTAAGATATTCTCGCCTGCTCTCTACCGTTAAATGGCGCCAATGTCGTATTGGATATACTTGAGCACATAATAACAGAACATTGCCCTCCCCGTGAAATATCACTAAACTGTTTAACTAATTCAATATATATACACAAAACCACGCTATAAAGCTTGTTGTTCAAGGATCCACTTTGGCTCCAGAAGATAAAGTACATAGGCAAGCGCGGTTCAGTTACCGTTGATCATGTATTTCGAAGGCTATAATGTTCGATGACGTAACAAATCATCGTTCGGCATACCAACCAAAATATCGAGTTCGTACAGTATATTGAGCCCGCGCAGACGCAAAATGTGTACGAATAGTGTGCTTTCCAAGAGAAAGCCAAAGCTGCTATTTAGAGACATATTTAGAGACTATATTTAGACATTGTTATCTATAATCATTTACCTCGGTGCCGTGGCAGACATTTTGATTCCACAAAAAGCAAAATTATATTTCGTGTAAATGCGAGACAACACGCTCAAAACGGCAGGTATGAATTAGCGAAACAAGATAACGTAAACAAATAGGCAAAATTTCTACACCTTCTTGCATTATAGTCACGCATGCATTCTCACTGTTCGCTCCCCCAAAAAAAACTTCAGCGAAAGAGAGATTAAGATTAATTGAAAAGTAGATAAATAATTTTCATTCAAAGGTTGAGTCTGGTGTCTTGGTGAAGCTAAGGGGGTATCACAGCTGAGGGGAGGATGGTGCGACGAAAAATTTCCAACACCGTCTTATCTTTCGGTAGCAAATACTCAAAAATATTGATTTCATGCCAATTTATGCTATTTGATGTGGGGTTTCTACATTGGTATACTAGTCAATCAATGCTATACTGATGCATAAATATTCAAACTATTTGGTATTGTCAGAGAAAACTGCCAGTGAGAATATTTTCACCGCTTGCTTCCCCACACAATACCTTTAACTGAAGAGAGATTAAGATAAGGGCAATTGGGTATTTGGGTATACATGTCTCACATTGGGTATAAATCACATCAGGAATGACCTCACACACAACCCACATACACATGCAACTCTAATGCTAACTGTTCCAATAATCCAAGCTCATATCAATGTAAATGTCGTGTAAAGGTTATTCAGGAAATGAAATACTCGCACAGGTATTTTTATATTGGTCCAAAATACAGTAGAAACGGATGAACTTGGGCATAGAATAGTTCGTAACATAACAACCTATAGAAAATATAAACAACTAACTTTAGTTACAGGATCTAGGATTCTGATTGCGAAATCGTTGTGTAGTTATTGCCTACTAAAATGTATAAAACGTATTATAAAACCAATTTGCCTGATCAAATGTTTACTCTTTACTTTAGTTAACCATTGTACAAAGCAACCATGTAACAGCTACAAAGAAAAATGCATCAACGGAACTTCTTCATACGAGTGTATATGTCGTAATGGCAATTTTGGACAAGGGGAAACTTGCTCAGGTATAATAGATTTAAGAACATCTTTGACAGGATTAAATCACAATTATGTATTATGATTCACACATAAAATATTATATACATAACTAGAAAACACTCATGCAGAATCCCCTCGCCTATTCAAACTCAGGAATTATACTTCCCAAAATTTATTGTAATATGAAGTATTCAGCCGATCATTGTAACCATAGCAACAAACAATTTTTTAGTTTTGGTACAAATGATAATAGTAAAATAAATATTTGTACCTTTAACTATAAAATTATGAATTGCCCCGCTATAATAAAGTAGATATGTTATTACGTACTCTTTTATCTTTGGTTTGCTAAAATGTAACCTTATATAGACATTTCACAAAAACGTCAAAAATTTTCAGAAAACCTCAACTGTTTCTGACAGTATAATTTTTTAAATATATCTTTAAAATGAAGTTTTTGACATTACGTTGTTTCCTCATAATTCAAATTTAAACTTGCTAAAATACCTTTTATGTTTAATCGATATTATAATCACAGAGTGACATACGCTTTTACAAATTAATATTTCACAAACTAAAATATGCACTTACCCGTTTAAAACACTTCAAAATTGTCCTTTTTTCAAATTTGTCCTTTGTCCATTAAAAATCATTTTTGAGGCATAACAAAATCTTTATCCGTAAATCTTTAAATGTTTATCCGTATGTTTCTCTCCGCCTGAACTCGCGCATGCGTATAATGTAGAAAACCCTGAACCGTCCATGGCATCGCGGCGGACGACTTTGGATTCCCGGGTATAAATATCCGAGCGGAATTAGTACCCTCGCACGGCGCTTCGCGCCGGCTCGGGGATTATGCATAAGTGTGTTTTGGTTTAGGAAATGTGAGAGAGTGCTCGATACAATAAAGCCTTAGAGCAAGCAGTATAGTTACGCTTGTCTCAAATTCTTATAATTTTCTCTATCTTTATGGTATCGAGCACTCTTTAAGGGAAGTGCATGAGCTGTACTATATATGTTAAATATATATATACTACTATTCGCTCTACTGAATTTTAAGTATTGAGCACTCTCTTTACCATACTTTACAAAAGCTTGTGATATAGGTGTTGAAGTATCATGTCTGGTAATTAATGAGCGATTGGTAATTCTTCTTCAGACATTCAAATTTAATAAAAGGTTAAAAATATTAAATGTCCAAACGTTTCTCCGGTTAAGGCTTCTTCAGTGGACTAACTACAAGTAATATTCGGTTCCTAATATACCTAATTACTGACAAATGTTAAAATTTACATAAATTATTATTCACTATGATTAAAATTTACAATTCTAAAAACAATAAAATATATGGTTATATAAACATGCTTATATAACTATTGTTATGATACAAAAGTTATATATTAATTACTCTCCCAATACAACCATTCATTATCCTCCCTGAGTGTTTTTGAATTTCGATTGCCTCAATGCACTTACGTACGGTGGTTCTGAAGGGACATGGTCCCCCCACTTTTTCTCATCCTTATGTAGTCCTTTTCCCCCCACTATCTTCAAAGTCGCTCCACATTTTTAAAATTAGTCGCTCCACATTTTTTCAAAATGCAAAGTCGCTCCACTTTTTTTCAAAATGCAAAGTCGCTCTACTTTTTTTCAAAGTGCAAAGTCGCTCTACTTTTTTTCAAAATGCAAAGTCGCTCTACTTTTTTCAAAATGCAAAGTCACTCCACCTTTTTCAAAATGCAAAGTCGCTCCACTTTTTTTCAAACCGCTCGATCATCTCGTTGCGGTTACGTCATACCACGTACGATGAAGACTCGTTATAAAATTTAAGTATAAAGAAAGTATGGCGATTATCTATCTTGTTTTCCTTAGTTTAATATGTTCAGTAACGGGTTGGGATAAAACACGGATACGGATGGCACGGATACGGATACGGATGGCACGGATACGGATACGGATGGCACGGATACGGATGAGGGGATAAAACACGGATATGGGGATAAAACACGGATTCTGAATAAGGATTAGAACACCATGATATTTTAGATTTCGGCCAAATGTGGTAGGAATTTCCGCACGTAATACAAAAGTTACCAAATTTGCAAATTTTGCAAGGCTATATTTTTCGCATTTTACAACATTTCGCAACCAAACTTTGCAATTTTACTAATTTTAGTATGTTCTTTCTGGCAATATACTTTTTTTTGCCTAGATCAAAAATTAGTCTATAATGCAAATTGTCTCTTGTATATAAAAATCTCCCTACATCAGTTTTCGAAAGAAAGATAAGTCCATCTCTTAATCATATTTGGAATTTGCATATTATAGAGATATTGGAAGATCAACCATTGAGCTTTCGACAAGACCTGAGAGGATGGTTGCCACAAGAAGGAAACTGGAGTGTTTGTTGGCGAGCCAGTAGAGATGGATGGGAGGCCAGTACATTCCACCGCAGGTGTGATGGAAAAATACCGACTTTGACGATTGTTCAAGTTGTAATGAATAATATGACTCGGTATATTTTCGGCGGTTACACTACTGCCACATGGAGTGGAAGTAAGTTTGAAATGTCTTAATTATACTGTTTATTCCTGTAAGGTTCCCACTGTCATTCTTACCAATAATTAAAGTGCATGAAATTGGATTTAAGTTTTAGTATTACATTTTTCATAGCTTATTAAAGCACATTTTCCACGTTATCTTGATATAGTTTGCCGTTCTCACTTTTGTTTAACTTCCTTTTTAATTAACCGTACTGGCGGCCCTGCTTCAACTGCGACGTAGAACTGATATACACTAACAACTCAAACTACAGTAAAGAAAAACGTTTCTCGAAGTTTTTACCAACGTCTCTTCATCAGGAAAGTTGACACATTACTTCTATTTTACACTACAAAGGCAATGACGTGAAAGGAGCAGTTTAATTCCATTCAACTTTATTTCATACTATTTCGATTTGATACTATTTACATATTTTTTATAATTAATTACAACAATGATTAACAGGAAGTATTGATTTAGAAGGAATGATTAATGGTAAGCAAAATTTTTCGTTAAAAATGTGTCAAGAGAAAAGTGTTTTGTCATTTTATAGGCCTGGCGCACACGCATACGATTAATTTAGGCTGTTATACCTTTTAAAAAATTGATCTTTCATCGTTATGGATCGGCTCCAAAAATGTATCTTACAACTGTATGTCCGCCTTTTCTATAACTGCCGATCTTTTCCATAATTGGCGATCTTTTCCATAACTGCCCGTCTTTTCGATAACTGCCCGTCATTTTCATAATTTGTCCTCAATCCAAATTTTGATTTATTTTCATTTCGTGTTCTCTTACGTAGATATGAGGAAAACCAGTGTTTTTGATACCATATGATTCTAATTTCCTAATAAGAATCTGGTGGTGATCAATCAAATACTTTTTTGAGATCCAGGAAAATAATCCCGTTAAATAAGCCAAAATCCATTTTGACTAACCACGAGTTGGTTGTAGAAAGTAAATATGTTGTAGTTAATTGAATGACCTTCTCTAAAACCAGACTGAAACTTAGGAAGAATCTGTTTTTTTCTCTCAAATAGCAATAGAGGTTTTGCATCTATATTTACCTCCACAGGATTGTCATCTGGATTAAATTCGACAAAATGTGGACTCCCATTTCCTTGTTTATTAAAAATTATTTATGTGATTAATTATGTTCTTGGCTAACAATGAAGTACATAATCGGTTCAAATGAAGCCAATATATACAGTACTTATTAAAATATCTTTTTCAATATTAGCATACTAATTTCAGATCTTTTCATAAGAAATTTTAATAGACTATTTAGCAAGTGGTTGTCTTTTATTGTAGTTTTTTCAGATACTGTTATCTTGGTTTCTGGTTTATCTCTTTTAATTTTTTTACATAGGTTGTCCACTTAATTTACTATTAGAGTCGCATCTTTGTTGCGTAATTAATTTGTTCCTACATGAAGAATGACATTATCTGGTTTGCTGGTTTAATGGAGTATTTCATGTCTCGGATATTAGCCCCAGGAAATTATTTTAATACGTGTTTTAGTGTTTGTTGATTTACTGATCTTCTGTTGTTTAAGATGTTTTAACATCTGTTCAGTGATATTGTGTTTGTTGCTACGTCTTTTGTTGCGTACCACTTCATCATCGAACATCGTATTATTTACAGAACTTTGGCCATCTGTATAATTTGAGCTGGTGGTCCAATTATTATTAGGCAATTCATTACCGACTCCGTATGCAGACATTGTATTTATTTATTTATTTATTTATTAAGCTTTCATTGTACAATGTTTGAAAAAAAATATATATATATATATATATGTAAAGTTCACGTACAATGGGGCAAGTTTACGACAGGTTTTACACCCAACAAGGTAAACTGCCAAAAAGAAAAAGAAGAAAAAACGTCTAGTATTCAAATACACTATTTACAAATACACTATTTACGTCTTATATGAACAAACAAAAACAGATATACACACACATACAGACAGTAAAACATTAGATATAATATCAATAAAATTATTAAGGGCAGCACTGACGAAAGGACGATGAAGCCAGATTTCGAGTGTTCGAGCATTTGAAACAAATAGATTTCCAAGTTGAAGTATTATCAGGATCAAAGTTACAGTTGAAAGCAGTATTGTAATGGTTATACAGAGCAGATTTGAAAGCACTAACTGATTGACATGACCGCGTAGAATGAGGTAGATTGTTCCAGAGTTTCACAGTTTTAACGAAGTAACTTTTTTGAAATTGGGATGTTTTGCACTTCGGGACAATGTAGTCCAAGGGTGAGCTGTTCCTAATTGCTTTAATTACGATTTTAGGTGTGACAAATTGGTTTGATCCTTCGTGGTTGAGTCTAAATTAATAACTTATTTCGTTATCTTCGGGCTAGACAGTGTCGTTTTCCTGGTAGACGTATTATTTTTACTCACCAATGAGTATTGTTGATCGCTATTATTATTGATCTGTATGCCTAGATTTGCCTGAGTGCGGTGATCTTGAGAAGCAAATTCTTCATGCAAAATTTTCAAGGCAGTTATTAAACTCTGCTTTTCGTTTTCGTTTTCGGTCTCCTTAACCTTTTGGTTTAGATCCGATAAGGCAAGCAACATTATGTTTAGACGATCTCTAAGTTTGTGTCGGTTTTGCTTCGTTCAAAAGCATTTACAAGTCTCTTTATTGAAAAAACATTGCCTTTGGGGGCGATGTGTTTATTATATATCGAGAAAAAGACGTTATAGCCTGAATTCGTCAATTTCAACAAGCGAAAAAATTCACAAAAAAGGCTCGATCGTCGAAAAAATGCATTATACAAATCGAGCAACAACATGCACATATTTGCAGGCCAATATGGCGAGTAGTCCGAAGTTTACCATGCGTACTCTGCTTAAAATGTTGAGAAGAACCTTCCTCTCAGAACGGTTTTGTGACGACTCATTCCTTGCTCTAAATTAATATTCGTAGCAAAAAAACACGCCGGACATTTAATTGTTGACAAAATAATAGGCATACATGGAGTATTGGCATCTTAATTGCTTAGCAGCTTAAGATTCCGAGCAAACGAACGAACGAACGAACACCAAAAAAATGGAGCTGTGCCAACTTTGCAGGGCACCGCAATTTGATATAATAATAACACAAGATGAGGTACATCCCTACTTCCCACTGATACCTAGTTTAGTGGGCGCAATTTGTTTTTTGAATTTACAAAAAAGAACCGAGCTGTTCATCGGCCTTGATTCTGCTACATTCTCTGGGCTCATAAATTTATTTTGATATCTGTATATAGTCATAAGCCGCATTCCTATCACGAAATATTTTAGTTTAGTCGAGTGAGATAATCACATTTAACTAAAGATTGTTCTGTTTGTTTTTTACAGATGGTGGAACATCTGCTCCCGGTTCCTTTTTGTTTTCTCTTCGTAATAAAGATAACCTTGCGCCTTTCAAGGCTCCGCTGAAAGATCAGAATTACTGGAACGCAATTTACCGAAATAGTGGATATGGACCAACCTTTGGCCTTGGTCATGACTTGCGCATTGCCAACATGTCGATATCAAACACCAAATCCTCCACATATTTTGGTTCCAGCTACCAACTTCCACCCGGTTACACTTACGGCCAATCTAATACAAAATCCCTCCTTGCAGGGAGTTATAAATTCACTCCATTCGAAATTGAAGTGTTATATTTAAATTAAAACCTTCACCTCAAGGTAAATTTTTTTGACAAACAAGTCACGGTATATCGTAAATTATCTAATTAACGCCTACTTTCTTATAAACGTCCCGTATATAATCAACGCCCCTTCCCAGCAGAGGCGTTTATTAGTTTAAATTATATGCTTATTACATTAAACACTTATCACATGAAATTATGCGTTAGAGCTATGAAAGTTGAAGTGTTTTGACTTTTGTTTAAACTATTTAACGACTGCTGGAAAAAACTGCTGGAAAGCGTTGTCTAAGAAACGTAAAATTGCTGTATGTAAGAATAGACGCCTCTTACCTAAGAAACGCCACTAATTAGAATACGAAAATTTAAGCGCCCAGAAGGCTATTAGATCATTTACGGTAATTAATTTTTAGAAAGTAAGCTTTAAGCTGTCTCGTACCCAGGCGCTATATGTTTTCTCGTACCCAGGCGCTATACTACCATGGGTGGATTGGCGATGCGAGAATGGGGCTGTCGGGAAGAGTACACTGGTCCGTTCACCCGCGGTTCTAGCTCTATATAGGGCCTGGGTACGAGGCAAGACCCATAGTTTAACAAAAATAGACTACGGAATAAAAAATGTCGTTTCAGAATATGTCACCTGGATTTTAACGTTTTTTAAACGTTAATAACTTAGTTGCATAAATTACTTTATAAAACATCTTAATTCGTGGACTCTATGTATAAGAAGACACTCATTTACTCCCTATCCCCTAAGAAACGAAGTAAATAGAATAAAAAACTTGTTATTTCCACATACTATAAAAATTTGAAACGAAACACGAAGTTCCGATTCAACTTTTAAAATAATGCAATAATATGAAAATTCATCTACATTTCGACATCGCTGTTATGAAATTTGTTTTTATGAAGTCATCATAACTTAAGAACAATTATTGCCTCGTTAACTACTGGGATATTTCTCTAAATTGCATCATCTGCACATCATTGTTATTTCCTTATTCCGGTAAATAAACCAAAATTCTTCAAAATCAAGGCTATAAGCCTCCTGAGGTTTTCAATTGGAAAAACGAGGCTCTATAACCATAGCAACCTATTTACTGAAGGGGTATATTCTAACTTTATGTTCATTTAGGGAGTGTTTGTGTCAGAGTTAAACAGGTCTGGGTACCTCGGCTAACTCTCTATTCCTAGACATTCTCTATTCATTTCAGATAGTAAAAATGTATAGAATTATCAATGTTTACGTTTATTCCAAAATAGGTTCGTACGTCTGTCTTTACGTGCTTATAAATAATTGTTTTATCGCCAAATCAAACAGTAGCGAAGTCAAAAATATACCATAATGATTGTGTATATTTTCATGAATGGACACATAAACTTAACCCAAACATTGCTTTTGATTGGTTGGTTGGTTGAAATTACAATGGCCAATGCACCATTTTCATTGAAAGTCTAGAAAAAATCAGAGACTATATATGTTCGATGATATTTCCATCTTATAGTTATAGGCGAACCAGATTTAGTGAAATCCCTGGTCAAGCTAAACGTAACGTCATGTTTCATTTGAGAAGTTATACCACATAACGTCATGTTTCGTTTGAAAAGTTATACCACATACTCGATTTACTGTAAACACCCAAAGCTTCGGCTATTGTGTTTATAACCATAAAAAACACTTCTCATGCATGTATGATATATTACATAGCCGATTACAAGATGGGACATCAGTCCATCGTAGGGTTTTCCGAAGAGAAACTGGATCTCATCAGTAAACTACGATAGCTATAGAGTACAAGACTACTCTAAGATAGCTATAGAGTACAAGACTACTCTAAGATAGCTATAGAGTACAAGAGTACTATAGAGTACAAGACTACAGTGTCTACTCTCATGAGAGTAAACACACAAATCCCCGTAGGCTATTCAACCCTACGGATGATTTTATAATTATTGAAAAGAGGTAATTCGCTCATATCTCGGTCCAAATATGCCTCTGAAATTCAAGTACAAACATTGCTTATTTCAGCTTTGTGATCTTGTTACGCTTTAGTTACATGCATAAAAAAGGCAGATGTAGTAATAGAATGCGTACTTGATCACGAATCATGTCTCCACTTGTTCTCATGCGTGCCCTTATAAATCCGCCATATTGAATTTAACTAGGAGTGAAAATCAGTAGTGAAAACTACAAAGTATAAACAGAGCTGAAACTAAGTTTCATCGTCTCAAATTTTGTCTTGCTGTTTAATTTACGGTTAAAATGTAGTTTTAGAAATATTAAGTTCTCTAGAGGCAGAATAACACTTTGAGAGCTGGATATAGCAGTGAATTTTGCAAAAACAACTAAAATTAAAATTGCAAAGTCGTGCGGCATTTTTAAAAACAAAGTAGTTTCGCGTATAAAACATCATTTTATAATACTATTGAAACATGTTTTTGTCTGATTATCACCGTTTCACTAATACTTGTTCAATTTATCTCATGAAATTACAAAATTATACTTTGTCAGCTTTTAATAGTGAAACAAATATATTGTTTTCATGTTTTTAATAGCAAAAACTATAATATATACTATATAGTCTATGACTATATATCGTTGAAAGCTGTCATCTCGATCAAAAGCATTGCCTCAAACTACACCAGAACAAGATGTGGAAAGTAATTGTACGAGTTTAGAAATATTATTTTACTCCAGTGATATGCTATAAAACGATTGAAATATTTTTTTCAAACATATATACATATTGACTTTGAATATTTTCTTTGAGTGTTGTTTTGGTTTTCACAGCAACCCCGAAACTAAATCTTTAAACAACAATTTCGGTAGATCTTCTGTATAGGATTATAATCGTTTTCATGAAAAACGCTCGACAAGAACATGTTTATCTTCTAAAACATTTTTCCCATTTTAAGTCTCAATATAAAATCTGTTTTGCAAATGTTGTTTGAAAAACAATTCGCACTCCTCGCAACCGCGGAAAATTCCCTGTCGCAGCAGACTGGAACGAGTCGAGATGCCTAATAAATCCGCCATTTGTGCATGGAAACAAAATTTTCAGTGAGAAAGTATAGGAGTACGCATTTTATATCTAATACTTCTATGATGTGGACCTTTTATCAAGTAACTTAAAGGGCGAAAATTCAGTAAATGTGAAACTCTATTAAAGAGAACGTTTAGTTATTGGAAGATTGACGTTTTTCCATATTCCACATATTCGTCTTGGATTAAGATGTGTTTGATATGTAAATAACATCACTGTGACATCACACTGCATAATGAATTGTTGGAAAATCACGAATACCTCTGAGATTATTTAACCAATCGCCTTTAAACTGTCATTTGTTTCTGCCTATCGCAGGATACCACACAAGTCATACAAAGTTTCAAGTGATTTAATTCAATTATTTCAAAGATATTCGTGATTTTCCAACAATTCATTATGCAGTGTGATGTCACAGTGATGTTATTTACATATCAAACACATCTTAATATCTCAAGAACGAAGTGGGATATGGAAAAGCTCCAAACGTCAATCTTCATAACTTCAAAAGTTATCTTTAATAAGAGAGTTTCACTCGAACCGAATTTTCGCTGCATAAGCCCTTTAAGCTTTTTGACTATATTGTGTTATTGGCACATTCATTACCATATTATACATATTAGTCTAATAATTTATAAGTAAGTAATTTGTATACCATGCATAGAATGCAAAAAATCTATAGTTATTTGTAAGTTTGCATGGCAATTCTTAATTTTGCGTTTTTCCCTTAAATTTGTTAAAGTACTAGTCAAGTCCTTTCCGCTCAAGCCAATGAATGTTTCGAAATTTTACAAAATTTTCAATGACGAAGACAAAAAGTAAACTTTATTCTAAGTACGCTGTTGCCATGGTAACGGGCATTCAACACAAAAAGGCCCCTATTTGCAATAACTTTATCCACGCTCTTGTTGTTTTCCGGTCGCATGTTATTTGAAGTTAAGATAATTTCGAAAAGTGTATACTTTAAAAAAATACTATTCTACTGAGTGACACAGCGGAGCTAAGGAGTAGAATGGACTTGATTCGTGCTATAAAGTTCTGATATGTTCAGAATGTTTCGACTCTTTGGACTTAAACCAAATCATGTTATATAGTGCGTAATTAGTTTAAAAGGAGATTGTAATCTTAGTTTAAAAGAACATTAGTTTCAGTGAAAACGAACATTGATTTAAGTGTAAAGAACATTAATTAGTTTTATTATTTGCATGCATGATATATTTCAATTTGGGTCTTACACTCGCACAAATAGATAAACATTGTAGTATTTAACTATTTAAATGTTAAATAAATTAGTTAAAAATTAATGAAAATGTGTCAAAATCATTCACTGTCATGGTTTTCAAGTTTCTTAATGCGTGTTTGGAAAAAAATAGAGTGTTTTTCAATTCTTTAATTCGACGTTTCTTTTGATAGATGCAGATAAATCTTACCCGCCCCTGAGAGACAATATAGCCCATTAAAAAATCTAGCAGCAATGTACCCATGCATACCATACTGTTGAATTTTCATGATTTCTAAAATAACAAAAATTTTAAAAGTACTGAAGAGAAATTGCATTGCAATGAATCAATCTTATCTAAGTTAAAGCCCGGAACACACGCTACGATTTTAGTGGACCGATTATGATTTAGGTACATAGACTCATTTGGCTTGATAACACAGCTGTTCTACAGCCGTACTTTTACGAGAGTATTTCAACAAGCCTGTAGGAGATTATGCGATCGGTAAATGCGATGTAAATGGAATGCGCAATTCGTTGTTAAGGCCTACACAAACAGCATAGAGAGCGCCTCATCAAAAACCTCTAAAAATTTAAAGAGCGCCGTGGCGCTCAAACGAGTAAATACAGTATATATAGTCAAATCATAAGCTCTTTATTGCGAGGGGCAAATCACTCCTAAAAAGTGTACGATACTTTAATTTGGACTTTAGTAAGTTCGGGAATTTTATCGCTGTAACACTGTAGAATGGTTGAATCAAAACTTAGTAAAGTGTATCACTCCCTCCCCCCCTTTGGTTGGGTCTCTGTTTCTGAAATCCATCTATTCTAGGGGGGTGTTATCTACATTTTAAAAGCTCATTATTATTCATTAGACAAATAAGCCAATCGCCTTTCTTCATTTATTCACGTGCATGCGTTTTATACGTGGTAAAATCTTTCATTTTAAAAGCCAAGGGAGGGTATTTGAATTCTGTCTCAGGGGAAATATGGGGTTATTCAATGAAACAATGAAAATGCTAATTAACGTGAACTTTTATATAAAGAATACTAATGAACGTGAAATTTTATATAAAATTTCACGTTAATTAAAAATTCAAAAAATCTAATCGACTTTGGACACAACGTAAATAAATATATAGCACTGTAGTATCGTTTATTAACACACAACATTAATAATCACACTTATCTCAGTATATCTTGTAAACAAAATTAAGTACTATATAGCAGCTTATAACCTACTAAATATCTATATTTTCCCAAAGTAAACCGAACATTGGTCGTGCAAATTTACCATTTCTTGCCTTGGCAAATTAATGTATAGATAATCATTTAATGCAATATTATACTACATGCATGCACACAAGTTCTAAACTAGCTACAAAGTTAAAATAAAATCAATACATAACACGAACGAAATGGCCGATATTTACCTCGTCTCATTCTTATCCAAAATTGACACTGGTACTTCACATTCTTCTTGCAAATGTCGATTTAAACCACAGGCAATAGCATACAAGGTTCTCGCAGGGTATCGTTCACCATTTGGTTTACATACTTCCTCGATAAACTTTGCGAACCAGAAATTCAGTGTTTCTCCATTCATCTGTGTAATGCTCATGCCCAAATTCTGCACTTTATGGCAATCAAATGCAAAAGAGCAATGTTCTAATTTGGCGTCTTGATTTTGTCTTGCCATTTGCCATTCATGAAATATTTTTAACGCCCATTTTGTAGAGTGCCGAGTTGATTTAGGGATAGTGCTATCCAGCAGCTCTTTCTCATCTTCTACGCCTTTTGGTTTTCGAAACACAGAGTTGCATTCGTCGAATTCATTTTAGTAAGCATACTAATACTTAAAACGGCATTTTCTTTCGCAATAAATTGAGTAAACAGTAAATAGACGTTTATAACCACATCAAAGGAAACGTTATTGCGCAAGTGGCTTTACGTCCAAGTTGATATCGTAAACCCCGGAGAAAGCTATCTCAATTAATTTGTAATTTCAGAGTCGATATTATTGGCTAAACGACTCAACCCTAGGCTATAAAGAAAATAGAGAACAATACGCATAGAAATCACTCTATTGTAGTCGTTTTTGAAGCCATTTAAAACACTCGAAAGTCGTGTTTTAAATAGTACTTCTAAAATTCATTAATTATTCATAAGCAAAATACAAAGGAAACTCATGACCCGTAGCGGATCTATATACAGGGTGTATAAAAAAAAACGCAACCTCGGAATTTCCCAAGAAATCCACTTTGTTCTTAAGCACAAAAGATTTTAGGCCCCTGGGGAATTTAAAATAGTAATACGACCTATTAGTAATTCGACAGTTATGCTCCTGGAATACGATTAGAAGCTATTTTAAATTCCCAGGGGCCTAAAATCTTTTGTTCTTAAGAACAAAGTGGATTTCTTGGGAAATTCCGAGGTTGCGTTTTTTTTGATACACCCTGTATTTGATATAGACTTGCTCAAATTTTCTCCTTCAATTTTTACAGCGTAGATAACATCAATCTTCAAAAGTCCAACGCCAGTGAGCGTACAAAACGAGTCATTTTAGAAGTCATATACAAACCTTGCAGTTCGGCCTTTATCAGATCTAAAACACTCGGCTGCGCCTCGATGTATTATATCAGATAAAGACCTCTCGCGCGGTTTGTATATATTACATATAAACCGGAGTCAATACTTCCTCAACGGAAGAACTTTTCACAAATCGGACAGGGGAAATTACAGGTAATGCATACTGTTTTAACATCTTCATCAAAAAGATTTTGAACTTTATTATATTCATTTTTAAATCAACCGTGTTTCGTGCAACTGATTGGCTCTCAGCAGTGCGATTTGAGCACGAATCGCACAAGATTTTTAAACATTTTTATATAAATTTTCGCCAAAATATAATAACTTTTTACAAAAAATATCACTGGATGAATTTAATTACTCGCAGTTCTTGGAAGATGATTTTTGAACATTGAGGAAGTTGACCTTCTGGTAATGCATTTGATGGTAAATTTCCTTTGAGATAAATTGTCCACTCGAGGCTCGAGCACCGTGAAATTGAACAACAAACAACAACAAGTGTCCTGTGTCCATATAAACAACGAAATAGATGTGTCAAGATTTCCAGAAGTGCCCAACGAAGAAATAGTCGAACGAAAATCTTTGGCTATCAATAAAAACACCACTTGTTCAAAAAAGCAGTTGAACAACCGTCAAACTGAACAACAAACAATTACCAAGTGTCCACAGGAACACGACACTTTAGACAAACCAAGACGCCTGCGTTCACTACGGCTGGGGTGACACAATTTTGATACGCACAAAATGGGTTTCAATTGACTAGTGCATTAGCTAGCAAAGGCAATAATAAATTCATTACAATACAATAACCAATTACCTTCATATCACAACCGTGATAATAATTAATGAACAATACAATCTTTGATTTTAATACAATTAATTCAAGCTTTACATGGCTCGTTCTTGACACAATGGCTAAAGTTATTTAAATTACTAACATAAGTCAGCAATGTAACACTGAAATAGTGGATATTATATACAATGTACGGTACCATGATACGTCAATTCGTGATTCCTGAAGTATATACCATAAGTTGTTTAGTATAGTGATGCTAGTGGTCTTGTTAAAAAGAAATTTGGGTCTACAAATATAGACCCCTTCCCTTGTTTACATTGTACTGGCAGGCAAATTCCGATTATACAAAAGAATATATTCTCCATTGTGATTCAATAATACATATCACAATAACAAAGCTCTCTTGAGAACTTTCAAAAACTTTTGGCTGCCAGAAAAACGTAAACAAGGCAAGGGGTTTATAGTTGAAATAAAGTTATGTTGTGTCAATCAAGAACAACATACTGCTTTCCAAAGATGTCTGTAAATAAGTACGAATATCTCAATAATAGCTCATAATTCCAATACTTTATAATATATTGTGTAGGTAGTCACACGCGAGTTGTACTGTTGACTTTTTTAGCACACGGGCGCTCTATAGTGTGCTCAAGTGCCGTAAATATAGCTTGGCGAAGTCCGTTTACGGGCCCGTAAATATAGTCACTTCGTATAGATAACAAGTTACAGCGTTGAATTGAATTAACAGTTAGTAAATGCTTGTAAAATTTACCCGTGTTCGAGGTTTCTTGAGAAGTCGATTCTTCATATTTTTTATCTAGTCTTCTTGAAAGCTGTATTATTATTGCTCGAAATTATCCTGAGATCCTCTTTGATATGTTATTGTCTATCCGCATGTACGTAACTAAAATACACAATTATCCCAAGATGCACTCAAGTAAATTTGTACGGATGACTGGGGTTGCTGTGGAAGTGCAAGTTTGTGCCACCCGAAAAACACGACGAGGATATTACCAGATTTGAACAAATTGTAGCCTATTCTGATGTGTTATGAGTACGATTTCAACATTTATTATATTCATTTTCCATTCCGTCCAATCTGATTGGCTCATAGCAGTACGATTTCAGCACGAATTAATCGCACTCTTTCATTCAACCAATCAGATCTAAGAACTGAACTGAAACAACCAATCAGCTTTTAGAATTGAAATAAAAACACAAAATTTGAGTTTTTAAACACTAGCACTTTTCAACTAGGAAATCAATTTAAAGAAAAATGTGATCTAGCAAATGACCAAGTCTGTTCATCATAAATTGTCAATATTATACTCTAGACTGCATTACTGTAGTTTATTTCATAAATTCAACATAAAGGCGAGTCAAAGTTAAAACAATATCAAATAATTTTTCACAAATAATACGGGCCAAATTATGAACAATATTTTGAATGAAACATTGTCAAAATGTCAAGTTTTATTTGAGCAGCAGCCAAAACTGAACACAAAGCCACAAGGTATTAAAATATGGAATAATCGATCGTAGTGTCGATTCTCTTTATCAATTTGTCAAATTACAATTCATCCTGTTGCTATGCTACGGCATTTCAGGGAGAATCGTGGATGTGCCACTGACCTATACTAAATGGACTGAGCCCGCAATCTATTTTATCATGCGCAAATTCGCTGACATCTAATGCGTCGATAAAAGGCTCGAGTTTTATATTTTGATATGTACAGTCAGTACAGACTTAAAAATGTTAATTTTGTGTTGTTGAGGCGAGAAATACCTGCGAAATCATTGTAGAAAGTAAGTCAGTTCTTACAAAATACTGTCAAGTATTTATGTTTTCAACTCTCAATTAAAGCTGTACATGTTTAGAAAAAAATCTTAAATAGCCGTAGAAAACTCCACAAAAACAGTCTTAAATTAAGTCGGTAAAATTTTTTAATGTCAATAGAAGGTTAATACTTTCATAACATGGCAAATTTTATGAAAAAATATAGCATAAAACCCAGCAATCATGGATGGCCCGTCGGTCCGAACCTCGCGTATAAAAACATACCGAAACCATCATTTGTTTTCAAACTTGCACTGGAAAATATACTCCTATCTTGGAAAAGGTTGTTCTCAACTCGAAGGAAGTAAATATTTACCAAAAACAGCAAAGTTTGCAAAAAGGCAACACAGAATTGAAAAAAATTACAAATTCGTCCACGAGCACGAACATTAGGAAAATATGGGTATGCGGAAATTTTCATCGACGTGAGGACCTATATGACGTCAGTAACGGTGAGGACACTTTTGACCTCGATCGCTCAGTCCATTTAGAAAAGGTCAGTGGGATGTGCCAATTGTAAACAAAGACTAATTGAATACCGCTTCCGGTTTATCCTCATAAATTACCTGATTGAATACCGCTTCCGGTTTATCGCACGACGCGTTTGATTTCAGACCAAATTGGCACTCCATTCAGTGCAATTACTATTATAAAATGACTTTAATATATATTTATTTTATTAAGTACCGCAGGTGCTTTTTAACTTAGCCTGCGGGTTAAGGTGTTTTAAAGTGTATTCTAATCAATATTCTAAATTTTGGACATCTCGCTAAATGTTGAAGATGGAAATTTCGAGCGACAGTTACGTAGATATTTTTAGCTACCTCAGTTTGCAGAGCGCTGCACCGGAATCGCAGGCCGCAAGTTCGATTCCTGCATGCCAGAGCGTCTATATAGTTACATTTTTCGCAACTGCTCCTGGTTAGGTCTAAAATATGTTTAAAAATATGTATATAATTTTCCGGCTCGAAATTTCCATTTACCAACAGTCAAACACCTTTAATATTCGAATTCTAATCAATATACTATAGTGTTTAAACTGATAATTGCTAAATCTCTTTAATTACCTAACAAGAAATGTGTTTTTGGATATACACTAGGTAAACAATTAGTATCAATAATTGGAACTTGCTTTGCAATGCAGCTAATGTCATACCTAACTTTAGTTTGCAGTGAAAACCAATTTTTGCGTGCAGTGATAAGGTGAAAGTGTGCAGTGATAAACAGTAAAAATACGCAGTGATAACATGATACCCACTAAAACTTTCGAAATAAATTTACAATTCCACCCACTAAATGCTCTATTGAACCAGATTCGGTTAAAAAACGCTTGTCATGGATTGCTGTCAGTGAGCAGGCACGGTTGTTCTTTTTAAAGGCGTAGCCCGTAACATTTTCCTGGGAGGGAACCAGTAGTCTCCGGACTGGCAAACTCCCCTATTCCTCATGGAAAGTGCAAGTGATAAAAAGTTCATAAAATTAGGTGTGGAGTCTCGGAGTACTGCGACGTACGTGACTACATACCTCCGACTCGTTGATTAAAGTCTTTAATGCAACCATATTGCCCCATATTGACTATTGTTCATCATTATGGGACACTTGTAATAAAGGTCTCAAGATAAGTTGCAAAAATTGCAAAATCGTGCTGGCAGAATAATTACACGATCTGGCTATGAAACTAGATCGACTGATGTGCTTGCGCAATTAGGTTGGAAGAATCTCGAACACTGTTGGTGGGTCAATAAGGCAGTTCTGGTGTATAAAGCCACCAATAATATGGTCCCTTCCTTTCTTTTGGAGCAATTTTCAACTAGGGAGAGGGTGCATGAATACAATACTAGGGGCGACCATATCAATCTTACCGTTCCTAAACCTAAACCTAACACTAATTTCCTCAAGTCTAGTCTGGCCTACAATGGACTGAATGGAGCAGTTATTTGGAATTCGTTGCCTGTTGAAATAAGGTTGTCAAGCAGTGTTGAAATTTTTAAAACGAAATGAATTAATTAATTAAGTTCTTCACTAGAATTCTATGAACACTGATTCACATAAAGCCATCCCGTCAGAGCAAGCGCCTTTCACCTCTGAGTCTTGAGTTCGATTCTCGTTGAGGACACTCATCACACTCATGTGAAAAGAGTAAGTCAACGCTCTGCCGAAAGTCGTGGGTTTTCTCCGGGCACTCCGATTTCCTCCCACAGGGAAAGTTGACTGGGTGGGTTAGGATAGACAGATTAGGAAAGTAATATCACAATGGTAAAAATAAATAATGTTGGTTAAGTACATAATATAGGTAAGCTAGATACTTGATGTAATCGGTCACTGAAAAGCCCCAATGGGGAGTGAGCTGAATAATGTATGTATGTATTCTGTGTAGCCATTTCGTCGCTAGCCTGGGCTTGTTTTGTGAACTCTTATTGGCCTAGGCTTTGATGACGGGATGGCTTTATGTAAACTAAAGTCTGATATTATGGATCTACTTTAATTATTTATTTCTAAACTATTTTATTTGTTTTTATATAACACACGGGTCTTCGGAAGAGCATTTCGTAAAATGTGAAAGATTCCGTGTTTTAAATAAAGTTCGTATGTATGTATGTATGTATGCATGGCTACTAAATCACGAAAGTTAGTTTTGGTTCTCTAAGAACCGACCTGTTTGTTAGTTTGGAGTGGTTCTTGCACTGTTTATTTTGATCCACTGGTTCTTTTATGTGGGTTTTGACTGTAGTTTATTTTACGCGTAATGCATGAACCAGAGTTGAGTGGTAGCCTTCGGTGAGCTAGAGCATGAAAAATTCTCGTCTAAGCAGTTGGTATTATAGTTGCCAAAATAACTGAACAATCCACCTGGACAGGATAGCTTGGGTAAAACCTGAACTGCTGAAGGACAGAATTCGACATGATGGTACATCATGTGCAACGCACTTGCTCCTTGTGAGATACCTACAGGGTAGAAAAAATAAGAACTTCATAAAAATGCAGGACCGCGCAGCAGGGGGTGTCAAAGCCTCTCCCCCTACCCCCCCCCCCAATAATTTGTCATACAAATTGCGATTTCTAGTAATTTGCGAACCATAAAGAAGTTAAACTAAAGAAAACACTTTTATATATACGCCAGTTTACCTAACTATAAAGGGCTTTTGTGATTTGTTAACGATCAGATGTTACTTAATTGTTCGATATCTGGATCAGACGGCTAAATAAGCTACAAATACCGCGGATGCATATTTTCCGAACGTAATGTAAATAGCATGATAGACGGATTTTAAAGAAGACGCAATTTCATGATCATTTCATGATTCGTTGCGTAAGTACGATCAGTATAGAATTGGTTGTCAGCTACTTTTAGTTCTACCAAATATTTGCACGTATTCTTGTCAGTATTCTTGTGACAATGCTCTTAAATCTTCCCCCAAAGCGCACGAAATGGCATTCTTTAGATTTCAAAATTTTCTGAGGGAGCATACCCCCATAAAGGTCTTACGCCTTCAACATTCGGTTCTAGTGCCACTGTACCCTCTGAGATTTTTAGCCCCGCAATGTAAAAAAATGCTGCTTTCCTTGAAATGGAAGCGCGGGTGGTAGATGCGTTTTGCGCTGAGATTGAGGGTTGATGACGCCGCTCTACTTATGCTCCGAATTAAAATGACGAATAAGGTGCGACTGAAGAGCGACGTATGAATGAATTAGGTACGACAGCGACATAAGTTCAGCAGATGTTCGACAGAGCCTGTCGCATAATGCGACGTTGGAGCGACATTGCTTCATACGCCGCTCCACTCATGTACCAAACCTAAATTAAATCAAAATTTACTGTAGTTTTTTAGGATTATGTTAGCCACTTTGTAATGTTTACTTATTTTCTGAGTTGTATTTAGAATTCCCGCGCGAATGCGCTCACATCATATTTTGCACGCCGTTTGAATCACTGTCGCTCTTGTTTCCCCCCAGGATCGTATCTAATCAGTACAATTAAGTTCGGCGCATGAGTGGAGTAGTGTCTGACACGGGCCCTCCTTTTCTCTGTACTTGAAAGTACTGTTCGATTGGCTCTCTTCTGTGCTTTAAGGGATTTTCCTATACGTATTCTAACACACCCTGTCAACATTCCCTGTGGGTGAAAACCCGGAGTACCCGGAGAAAATCCACGACTTTTGGCAGAGTGTTGACCATGACGCTTCCAACATGAATGCCTCGTGTCCGTAGCGAGAATTAATTAAACCAATAATCTGAGAGGCGAGAGACGGTTGGTCTGACGACTCCGTCACGATTGCACAGAGTGTGGTTGCCAATTTACGACTTCGCCACGATTGTACAGAGTGTGGTGGACAATTCACCTAAGCCAGAGGCTTATGATACACGTGCTCGACAACTAAACACGGGCGCACAAGCTATAATTTTAGTCGTCCGATTTATGATTTAGAGGCACGTTAAAACGCGAAACGCTAGGTGATATGATCTGTGAGTTCATTATTCTCGTTCCTCTGGAATGGATTTGTTAAATACCATGCACATAAACAATAAACCTGCCGACTAAGATCGTAGTGTGTGGGCCCGGTTTATGGCTAAGTGTTAAATTTTGGTGAGAGAGGGAAAACATAGGACCCTCAAAGCATAGGAGAGAATCAACCAAACTCTACTTAAATGAGTTTTAAAGTACAGGGGAGTTACACCAGCCCAAAGGCCGCGGAAGCATTTCAAAAGTAGGGAGGCACCGCATAAAAGGGCACCTATCAGTGGTATACCCAGGGGCATTTTTGGGTTGGTCAAAAATATAGTGATTCGTGATGGTATAATGTAAGGAACAAGCATTGTAGGTGGGTCCGACGAGATCACCCTCGAGAAAAATTCTCATTTCTAAGGTCTCTGCAACACTATTCCCTGCGTTCAGAGGCAAAATTTTTACCTAATCTAAAAGTTATAAGCACATGGATTTTGGCCATGGTTGGAAAAGGGCACTTTCAAATCAGAAAAAAGGGCACTTTCATTTCAGAAAATGGGAATTTTTCCATTTTGAAAAAATAGAGGGGCACATGCCACCCCCCCCCCCATGGGTCCGCGGCCCCTATAGACCACCTAAGTAAATACCCAGCTAACCCATGCCCTACAGTAGCAGGCTGAAGTCAAATGTAAGGGGCAGCGCGCTCAACGTATTTGCATGCCTTCACACAATAATTATTCTGAGAATCGAATTTTTTACTGCGCATTACAATTTTAGGACTGCGCATAAAAAATTCTAGTCGTACCTACTACACATACCTCACATCGTTGACCATTAATTTGAATATTTTCGACCTCAGGGCAATTTACTCCGCTAACCTCCAACGGATCCAAATCTCGCATTTTCACTTTGAGTAGATTGTTTCCATCCATGCCAAGTTGGTCAAACGAACAAGCGAGCTTCCATTTTTTGGCCCCCTCGTGCAAACCGGTCATGCGCGCCAATCCTAAACGATACTTCTCCCAGTTATGCGAGTCTTCAAGCACAGGGTATATTAGTTGCTTGTCAACGGTTGATTTTTAAAGAGCCGTTGGTTTTCTACTGAGTAGGACATGGCTAAGGTATGCGTAGAAGATTTTCCAAAATAACAGAAGGCACGATATGGGGTCTTGTCGGGCGTGTAGATTATGCGCAGACCGTGAGTTTGGTTTGCGGAATTTGTATAAAACGCACAATTTCTGGCTATATTTTCACATCGATCTCCATTTTGGCCTTCTGCGCAATCGCATTGAAATCGCCTGTCATTTTCCATACATGACGCTCGGCAGCGAGCACCGTTAAGACAAGGTTGTGATGTAGAGCAGCAGCGGTCCTTACAACCAGTTGATTGCTGGAACAGAGAAAATATTTATCATCGAAATTTCCATATTAACAACCCCACTTAAAAACATATCCTATTCCCAAACTTTAACGTAATCCCAATCCTAATACCAACACCAATCGTAAACCCAATCGTAATCCTAATACCAATTTTAAACCTAACTCTAATCGTAATCCTAAACCCAATCCTAACTCTAAACTTTAACGTGGATCGGACCTCTAGGAAGAACAGTTTAAAACTAGAAGGCACTCAATATGGCATACCTCCGCCAGCATATTAAGTCAAGGTTTGGCCCCTTGTCTTGTTTACGTTTCTCTAGCAGGAAAAAGTTTATCAAAGCTCCCAAGAGAGCTTCGCTATTGTGATATGCATTGTTGAATCACAATGGAGAACATAATGCTTTGTATAAACGGAATTTGCCTGGCAGCAAAATGTAAACAATTAAGCCAAAAGTCTATTCATGCATAAATTATACGTGCCCTAATACGCATTCAGTTCTGCTCAGCCGGGGAAAGCAAGACAAAGTTTAATTTGGAAATTTCTCATCTAATTTTCATCCAAATTGAACCAAAATTGAACCAATTTGCCCTTGGCTTATATGTCCATTAGCTCTACAAATATTCGTATTAAAATGTTGATATTTTTGTTATTACCTAGCGGAGGTAATAAACAGAACTGATAGAGCTATCAAGTGTATTAATATAGAGCCGGTCAAGCTTTAGCCTGCGTGGCAAGCGTTCTGTGTGGGAGCGAGTTTTGTTTAGAGCGCGCGCGAGAACAATTAGAGACCTTACGATTTTAAGACGGCAACGTGACGACGACGGCTATAAATACAATGAAATTTACAGTATTTTAGAATAGAAATGAATAATTAAAATCCCACGGGAATCTTAGACGTCGTCCTCGCTCTGTTTACAACGGTAAACTACAGATTTTTACGTATTGTGTTCAATGTCTGCATTTCAAGCGGCGAGAATTGGAACTGAGCAAATTGGCTCAGTACTGAAGTAGAAATCTTCTAAACCAAAAGGCCGATATCTCAACTTCCTCAAACTGAAGTGAATTCATACGATTGATAATACACGACAAGTTCTATTTCATTGATTTATTTGAAGGAGTTTGTTTTAGCCGTCGTCGTTCGCGTTGCCGTCCTACATCGTAAGGTCTCTATTATGCGAGATGAGAAGACACTAAGCCAAAACTCAACCGCTCCCCCACAACAGAACGCCTGCACCGCAAGCTAGTTAAGCTTAGGTTTCCACCAGTAGCACCAATAAAAAGGGGTGGTTATTACTGGACTTCCAGGGAGAACAGTTTGGAACTGATAGTCTAAATAAAGTTAGTTTAATTTAGGTTTCCTGCTGTAGTAACACGGAACAAATAAAGATGCTGGATTCTAGACCTCTAAATCGAGAGAACAATTGCGATAGAACTGACATAACTATAATTTAACCCACCTTTTTATTAAAGCTAAATTCATGATAATCGCATTCATCACTGGTTTCATACAGAGACATGTTGTTATCTTTTTTCTCTGAATTCAGTTCACACAATTTGCCGCCATTACAAACATTGTAAGAAAGACAACCGCAGTTTTTCATACACTTCATGTGACATTCGATCGGCCTGCTGATTGGCTGACTCGCAATAACACGTGACCTCAATCTGCATCTATGATAGAGATTTCGGACCATGTTTAATGAATCCGTGTTGCAGCCATCAAAAGCACAGACGGAGCATTGCAGAACAGCAAGTATAATACAGCATGCTTTTCCAAACGTCGTTAATATTGACATCTAGAACACAAAGAATATTGTTGTCTTTAAGGTGGCTCGATACACTAATTCTCATAAGATCCATTATGCAAGAATCGCGAAAACAAATCTTTATGCAATTTGAAGAAACTCGCCTGACCATTCATGGGCGCAGGTATATTAAACGAAAGAACTTCCAAAACTACCTGACATTGCGAGTCGCTTGCGCCATCTCGCGTCGTCGCGCATGTTATATACCGTTTTCATGTCAATTGCTGACGTCATTAAAAACTTTCATTTTTGAAAAACAATGACCGATGACCTATGTTCCAATTTTGCACGCTGTATTGCAACGAAAAAATATTTCATTAAACCAAAACTAAAAAATTCTGTAATGCCAAAAAAAAATTATTTGCCTTTTTCAAAAAAATGAAAAATATAAAGATCAAAATATATGAAAACCCCGATACCTGGTGAATAAAACCTAAAAACACGGAGTTTAAAAATCTGTCAAAGTGTTGGACACCTGAATTTTTGAAAACTGTATCGAGCCACCTTATTTAGATTTTCTAAACTAACTTTGCCTATACTACATGACTCTACAAGTTTCAACTGTACTCCCTAGAGATCCAGTACACTGTAAAGGTAAATTCTTATTAGTCCAGTGTTACTACAGGTGGAAACCGAAACTAAACTAACATTATTTATGCTGGATATATCCATCCAACAGTTTTAAACTGCTCTCCCTAGAACCTAGAGGTCCAGTTAGAACCATCCCTCCCTTATTGGTCCAATGTTAAAACAAAAGGAAATATATTCTAACCGAAACTAACAATTTATCTGATAACTCGATCAATCTAAACCAGTCTTCCCTTACGAACATTTTACATATCATTTTCACATGTAAAATTATGTGTGGAATTGGAACATTTCACATGTGAAAATGCACATGAATTCGAATTTCGTGAAAGTAAAATTTCGAATTTCGTGAAAGTAAATGTTCATAATATGTGAAAAACTATTTCAAATGTGGAATTTACATTTTTATATTTTATAATTTTCGTAAGGGTTACTAAAATAGAAACCTAAAGTACCGTATTCTTATAACCTAGACTAAAGTGTTCTCCCTAGTGGTCCATATTGGTCCAGTGTTACTACAGGAGGAACCCTAAACTATAAACTAACTTTATTTGCATTCGATAACTCATGCACTTAGTTATAAACTGTTCTCCCCAGCCTGGGAGCGTTGTTTGGATTGGGGGGGGGGAGGGGGCTACAGATATTCGAGGGCGCAGTGACACTAATATCGAGTGCTGAAGGAGCGAGACCTTTAAGGGGGTATGGGGGCGTGCTGTCCCAAAAAATTTTAAAATCTACAGTCTCTGAAATGCAATGTCACAAGAATTATTTTCAAATTTTTGGTCGAACGAAAAGCTGCTGACCGCCAAACTTGCCGATGGTAGCACAAACGGGACATTAAGTCCCATGCATGGTGCAACCCCCAAAGCAGCAGTAATAATACATGCTGTAAGTACATACATACATACATACATACATACACACATACATACATACATACATACACACATGCACAAACACACATGCATTAAATAAATAGAAAGAAAGTCGCTTCCCCCATTACGCACCACCATGAATACAATCACCATGACTACGACCACAAGAAGGCTTCTCAGTCTCTCAGATGTTCTTGCAATATTTTAGTGGTCGTAAGCAATATAAGTAATTGTATTCAGTTAACGCAACGAGTGGAAACGTCTATTTTAACTACAGTTAAGATCTGTGGCACGGGCAGTCCCGCGCCAGTGTCCACGTGCATGGCAAGTCAATGTCAAATGTTGTAATAACCAAATTTCCATATGTGGCTTTAAGATTTCTTTTGAAAGAGAAAAGGCTGGCGAAGCTTGTAGAGGGAAGTACTTTACAGTAGAGGTTCCATAACTTGACCAGACGATTGAAGTAAGAGGATTGAAACGTTTTAGACTTGCAGAATGGAACTTTGAGTACTAAAGAAGGATTTTGACAAAGGCGTATTCGACCATTGTTCGCGAATGATACGAAAGTATGCACGTCAAGATCGATATGACCATGCAGCGCCTTGAAAAAGAACACCAAGTCCTTTATTTCTCTCTCGTAGCAGAGAGGTAGTAAGTCAAGGGTTGTCAGCCGTTCTTTGTACACTATTTCTCCACGCTTAGCTTGTAGTATCCAAGCTGTGGCTCTTCTTTGAATACCTTCCACTCTGGATCTCATTTTGATGGTAGATGGAGACCAGATTTCAGTGGCGTAACTTAGTTGCGACTTTACCAGAGCCAAGTACAGTGTCCGCCTTACTGCGGTGTTAGTCAGTAGAGGGTAAGTTCTTTTGAGCAGACCAAGCATCTTGTTCCCTTTGGCGGTGATGGTATAAACATGATCGTCCCATGTCAGGTTGTCATTTACGAGGACGCCAAGATCTTTTTCCTTGTAAACACGAGCAAGCTCCTTCGAGTTCATGTGATATGGGTACGTCAGCGGGGACTTCTTTCTTGTAATCGTCAACACCTTGCACTTCGAGTCGTTAAAATCGAGGTTGTTGTCACGGCTCCAACAACCAAGATCTGTTAAAGCTTGTTGCAAATGTTCACAATCACCTACTGACGTAATAGACTTGTACAGTTTGGTGTCGTCTGCATACAAAGCGGCCATGGTCTCATCAGGTAAGATGTCGGGAAGATCATTTATAAATATCACAAACAGAACAGGGCCCAAGATACTGCCTTGCGGCACACCAGATGTAACAGGCGCCCAATTTGATGTAGCTCCATCAATCACCACTCTTTGTTGACGACCACTGAGATAGTCTGCGAACCATTCATATAACTGGCCTGACACACCGTATAACGCAAGTTTGTGGAGAAGAATTTGGTGATCGACAGTGTCAAATGCTTTCGCAAGATCGAGATAGATAACGTCAGTTTGAATGTTCTTGTCAAGGGATTGTCCGATGGCGTGTAGTACTGATAGTAGTTGAGTAACGCAAGATCGTCGTCTAAGAAAGCCGTGTTGTAAATTTGTGATAAGGTGCCTGACATGATCATATAGTCTGATGCACACGCAACGCTCTAAGACTTAGTGTTCCCCCGGTTCTTTAAGATCTTTTTTATGGATAGGTGTGACATTCGCAAACTTCCACTCAGATGGTACCTGTCCAGTATGTAGAGAACGGTTAAACAACTCACAGATACTCGGTGCGATTTCAAAGGCGCATTCTTGTAAGAGGCGAGCTGGAATGCCATCCGGGCCACTTGCTTTCGAGGAGTCAAGGTATCGCAAATATTGCGCAACTTCGTTTACATCGAGTGTTATCTCGGAGATGTTCCCCTCACTTTCTGTTCGAGGCGCGTGGTTACAGGTGGTAGAAGGTGGACGAAATACTGATGAAAAGTAAGTGTTAAAAAGATCCGCTTTTTCTTTCGCCGTCTTGGCTGTGACACCATTATACGATATTTTGTTGCTGAATTGCCTTATGGTAACTCCAGAATAGCTTAGGGTTATCACTGAACGAACTTTCTATTTTAGCCAGGTATCTTCGGTGGTTAATGCGAATCAGATATTTGATCTGTTGAGTAACGCTTCGTAATTTACGCTTTCTATCAGAAGATTTTTTCATTCGGTATTGATTGAGAGCTTTGTACTTCTTACGAATTAGTTTGCGCACTTCTTTATCGATCCACGGTGGACTGTTCGTGTCTTTGACAGTTCTTTTCTGGATGTACCTTCTCACAGCAGTTAAGAAACTATTCTTCCATTGTTCCCAGTCATCATCAATGCTGTCAGTTGGAGTAACATTGATGGGATTTCGTGCCAGAAAGTTACGCAGCTCGTCGAAATTTCCTCTTCTGTAGTCGAATACTTGACGCTTTACTGGTTTAGCTCTTTTAAACTTCAGCTTCACTTCAAATTCAACAATGTAGTGATCAGTTGGGAAACCACAGGTCTCAGGATGGAATATGGAAACGTCGCCGATGACTTCAGGAGAGTTACACAACAACAGATCAAGTTTATTACCAGCGATATGGGTAGGGCCAAGTATGTATTGTTCAAGGAAGTTGTCATCTACTAAATCGCAGAAGGTTTCATGCTCAGCAGGCCCTCCGGTGTTGATGGGGGTATTTTGATCAGACGACCATTTAACTGATGGTAGATTGAAATCTCCTATCACTATCACACGGCTGGATTCTGGGTTGTTTTGAACAGAGTCATTTAGCTGCTGAAGAACCTCAGGTGTAGAGTTGGGAGGGCGATAAAACGTGTACAGTATGACTGGTTTGTTATCAGATTTCATTAGTTCAGTAACAACAAGCTCCATATTGTCAAGTTCCAGATCACGCCGGCGAATGACTTGTATACCAGGCTTTACCGCAACAAGAACACCACCACCAACTCTGCCATCTCTGTCACATCGGAAGATAGATCCATAATTTGGCAAGATCTCGCTGTTTAAGATTAGATTGTTTAACCAGGTCTCACATACACACACAACGTCGTAATTACCACTATAAGTCAATTGTTGCAACAACGAGATTTTACAAACTTTTACCGATTTGTCCCCAAATGGATGTACAAGTGCTTTTAAACTTCTTGCATTTAAGTACAGTACTTTTAACCCGTGTTGTGTTGAATTGTCCGTTGCTCTTGAACCCGCTGTTGGACCTGGGTTGGTTGCTATGTCACCAGCGAGGAGAATAAGTAGTACAACGTGAGAACACTTGCGAGTTATTTGAAACTCCAGTCCGTAGCGATGCTTTTCGGGGAGAGTAAACTTTCGCAACTTCCTATCACGCGTAGATGCCCAGATGAAGCACACTTTCTCTGGTAAGAGGGCAAGTTCCGAGGAAATAAAGATGTTTTTTTCAGTGCCATTGTCGTTGATGTATACAGCAGGTTTTTCTTTGGGTATTAAACTGAACAGTAAAGGAATTGCAGCTAAAACTAGAGTCAATCTAAAAATTGTGGAATTAACAATCTTGAAATCTTGTTGTTTCACCATTTCGTTACTTTTCGATTGTTCAGCATTCAAATTTCGAAATCTTTTGAAGATTTTTGTAATTTTTAGTTCTAGATTAGTTCTAAATAGTCGCTGATTGATTCAGAATTGTTCTAATGCGAAGACCGTTATGGCATGTACGATGACGTGACGTTCTGCACGCGCGCCAGTTGAACGTTTGGTTGCGTATTTCAACGAACTGTTTGTTTTAATAACCAAAATACGAGAGCCAATGCCACTTTCAATGCAATTTACAACCAAGTAAAATATCCTTACAGAAGAAAACTTTTAGATATATAAAGAACACACCTTTATCCACTTCTTGGTGACAATTTATTCTTCCGGTTGGATTATTTGAAGGTTTAAATCTTGCAGTTTTTGCGGAGCAATTTCGCGCGTGCGTGCGCACGAGCGCCCGTGATGACCTTGTGTTTAACTATATGTGTATTCTACTAGAAATCACTACATGCATGACAAATTATTTGGGGGCTAAAACCTTCCAGCGCCCCCTGCTCTGAGGTTCCTGCTTCCTAGTGATCCAGCATGCAAGGCCCTTTTCTTCTTGATCAGCAATGCAACTATACAGAAAGAAACGGGAATACCTGGCGATAACCTGTTATGTTTGGTAGAGTAAAAAAGAAGCACTCTTTTTACATGCTACTGGAGCTCCTTTCACACAGAAGTAGATGAATTCGGAATCCTACTGAACTTCTGCCTTGCGTATACATGGGATGGATGAAATCGGACGTATACGAATTCCCGTGTGAACAACTGGAACCGGACGAATTTTCGTATACGATACCGAATTCGTTTAAACGTAGTCGGAGGCGAAATTATAATCACATGCACAACTATGTTATGAGAAAACTGAAAAATATACCAGATACTAACCTCCTTTAATGGCCTTTCTTCCTTTTCGAAGGAGTGAAAATTCAAGACCATCTTAATAGCATTATGCAGCAAATTAATCGCTTTGACTACAGCAAAATGTTTTATTATCGTGGTTGTCTATACGCAATCCATGTTATGAATAATTGAACATGCTTTACCAAAGTTTTTTAAACAATCAAGCAGGTACTCACGCGAACAGTGATTTGTCTATGAATCTTTGGCTTGCATAGTACTTAGCATAATAATAGTGCCATCCAGTCACGATCCAGTATTCGGAATTGATGTTCAATATTGTCTTTTCAAGGGGGTTGCTCTATTTTGCGAAGTCTATTTTTGTTGTATTAAAAAGCAACCTTGCTATCTTCTAGTGTACACTACTAATTATACCATTGGAATTTAGTGTACACTACTAAATATATATAGACTATATTCCTTCAAAAATAACGGATTTGTGGACCACAATGCACCTGAACTATAACAACATAAACAAGTTATAAATGGGCGCGGAATGACGAAGACTTATTAGGTCTAAACTGTTAATAATCAGTAGTGTACTACTGATATGTGTATACGCATTCTAGCTAAATCTTTAAAATTTAGTACAAAAACTTAAGGGTAGCAAGAAACATAAATGATGGGTCGCGAAGTGGCTCGAGGCTTGCAAAAAGGGATTGCAACTCGCAGAATCGCACATAATTCAAGATTTGAAGATTCCACTCATTTCTATGCCACCATGCAGTCACTCTGAGCTGAGATTATTCTGAGCTGAGATTTTCAAGAACTTCGCTATAGCAGTTTTATTACTGTTACTTTTCATGTCGTTGACTTTCAAGGCTGTTTTTCTGAGCACTCGGGTAGAACTAATGACTTCGGCGCAAAAGAAAATGCATTGCGCTACAGGGCCTTTTTTAAGAAATCGTTAGTGGGGGGGCCATCATCGAAAGGGGACGTAACAAGTAGGTGGTGTATTACAGGTGTGGGAAATTGAAGGGGGTCTGGGGGTCCTCCCCCAGAAAATTTTTGTATTCTTGAGTCTCTGTGGCTTGATTTCCTGCATTTTCAGAGACAATTTTTGATATATGCCGTCTAAACGGAGCCAGGTTTTGTTGTGAGAATACCATAACTTTCCTCTAAACTCAGTTTTTTCCCCTTTTTTGGTTACATTTTGAAAAAAAGGGACCTTCACTGGGGGGGCCAAAATAGCTTACTGGGGGGCCAACATGGGAGCTGGGGGGGCTTTGGCCTCCAGTACATTAGTTAAAAAAGGCCCTGTTGCGCTACGTTACGATACGTTTGAAGTGAAAAACCTTAACAATTTTTTATCATGCATATATGACGCGCAACTTGTGAGAACCCAGCAGGGCAAACTTAAATTAGATCAATTAAATTACATGAAAAATTAGAGAAAAAGTTTGACGCTTCGAGCGCCGAAGGACCTTCGCTTGAAACGTCGAAGTTCTTGTAGAATTTTTCATGCCTGCGTGTCTTTATAGGATCAAACTACATATCAGAAATTAACTAACCATACTCTACTTTGTTGACAGTAACTTTGAAAGTGTAATCGAATCTTAAAATTGGTTTACATTTCACGCAACTACTTAATAGATCAAACTGTACTTTGTTCAGAGAAACTTTCAAAGTGTAAACCAATCTTAAAATAGGTTTACACTTCACACACTTTGACCAAACTGTACTTTCTTCAGATAAACTTTTAATATTGTATACCAGCCCAAAAATTAGGTTTGCATTTCACACACAATTTTGTCAGACTCTACTTTGTTCAAAAGAACATTCATATTGTAAATCAGCCTAAAAATGGCAGTATAAACCAGTAAAAAAGCACTGAGGTACTTTGTCGTTAAAGAAACTTTGATAATAGTATAAAACGGTCTTAAAATATGAATACATTTCATACACATTGAGCTTCACATCCAACATTTTAACACAGTCATTAAAAGTATTTATTAATTAGCTTGCAATTACAACAATCAATGAAACAAAACGGTGTCCGGACTCTGGACGATAGAAAACACAAGTACGTATTTATGCAATATTATTGATTTACATTAGGTGGTATAGAAAATGTTGAAAAATTTATGTATTTTCAGTCGTAGTTTCTTGCAAGAAATATATTTTCCTACGACCCAATTACTCATGCGGCAAACTTCTATCATACAAGTCTTAATACAACAATGTTTTCAGTTCATATATTTCTACGTCTACAATCCAATTACTCAAATTAACCTTTGACCCCTAGAGTTAGCCTTACCCTCCCCCCAACCAATCCAACATTTCGCCGTCACTGCTCAAGTTTACCTCTACATTACAGCTCCTTTGCAGGGAATATTCTTATGCATGAAGGGGAAAAAATAGGAATTATTATGAATTTTACGACATTTAAGTAAAGGTTTGCAGTTCATCAGTAATATACGTAAACTAGCCTTGATGTTTTACAAATTGTGCAAGTGCAACAACAACACAACACGACACGACACGACACGACACGACACAACACAACACAACACAACTAATCATACATCGTGAACATAATCGTGAACGACGCTAAAAATTAACTTACCACAAAACATCAAAACCACTGTTTGCAGCAACTCTCTCCGATTGTATAGGACGGATGGCGCGATTAGCAATTCCTGTAGAACAAAAAGGTGTGTTTCACTAAGCACTATCGCGCAATAGGGTGCCACTGAAGCATTCTTCTCATACGCGACTGAGGAAATAATGAATTCCATTGATTCAAAAACCGGTCCGTGATAATCAACGTTAAGCCCCGGTCAAACGAGAATGAGGGTTGATGAAAGTCGATCCGGTACGCATGGTCTCATCAAGGAAGGAAATGGGAAGAAAATACCTTCTATTCAAAGTGATAGCGCAGACTCGAGTGATGAAGACATGTGGGTTCAAACGGAAGATCGTACACAGAGAAATTCTCTTGTCTCATCAACTTTGAACTAATTCAAATTTTGATGAGAGTTTTTGCTCGTTTGACCGGTACCCATGGTAGAATCCAGTCAACTCTCATGCAACTCTTGTTCTCGTTTGACCTGGGCATGAGAGTTGTTGAAACTCTCGTGCAAACTCTCCCTAATGCTAACGTTAACTCTCATCCTCGCATGACCAAGGTTTAAAGCTAGAACCGCGTAGATTCTCATTTTCTATTTGAAGCCCTTTTATTTGAAATTCGAAGACCGAAAATTTTTTCACACGATCCGATTCTCCTCCTGACGTATGTGATTTCACACAATACAGCAGCAACTACATTTTTCGCCAGGTTTGAGCTACTAGCCTTATTCTTGTCAACGTATCCAGTAAATCACATAGGTCAACTTCATCATCATCATCACGCAGTACAATATCCGGGATCACGAACGAAAGCAATGAGAAATTAAACAAATGCGGTGCATGTTTTTCACAAAACAAAAAAATATTACGTGACGTTAGAACGAAATAAAGAAAACAATCTATTTTACTACCGAGTTCGACCTACGAGGTATAAATATGTAGAGTAAAAAATTAATGTGTGTACAAAAGACGCTTAAATTAAATTATAGTAAAATATAAATAAATATTACAGTTTCTAAAACTATACAGAGTACAGTTTAAATTACTTCAGGTAATATACAAAATCCCTATACGTCAAAATTAATGAAATTTTGTATCTATTGGTTTTACTTTCTATAGGAGAAAACTAATTATGTATACGTGCGGACCATTCCTTTACATTCATTTCTGTATTAAACGAGAAATCCAGACCTCACAGTTCTTCTCTGTTTTCTATATTTTCAACATCAGAATGTTCTGGAGTGTCGAATATTGCGTTAATGTCTTGCTCTTTCCTCGTATTTTCTGACTCGACCGCTTGCAAAAAATCATCAAAGACACCGCTTTTATTTTCACTATTAGACTTGGTTTTATGTTTTCGTACTGCACTGCTATCTATAAATATAAGAAATGAAATGCAATAATGCTATATAATGCTAAATAATGCTATATAATCCTAAATAATGCTAAATAATATTATATAATGCTAAATAATCCTATATAATCCATATTTATGCTATATAATGCTATATAATACTTTCTAAAATTCATTAATTATTCATAGGCAAAATACAAAGGAAACTCATGACCCGTAGCGGATCTATATATTTGATATAGACTTGCTCAAATTTTCTCCTTCAATTTTTACAGCGTAGATAACATCAATCTTCAAAATTCCAACGCCAGTGAGCGTACAAAACGAGTCATTTTAGAAGTCATATACAAACCTTACAGTTCGGCCTTTATCACATCTAAAACACTCGGCTGCGCCTCGATGTTTTAAATCTGATAAAGACCTCTTGTGCGGTTTGTATATATTACATATAATGCTAAATAATGCTATATAATGCTAAATTATCCTATATAATGCAAAATAATGCAATATAATCCTGTATAAATGCCATACGGTATTTGTGAAAAATTTCGGCGTAGGCAAATAAACTCCCCCAAGAGTTATACTGTATCTAGCCTGCGTGGCCTGCGTAGAAAAAGCGCGCGCTTTAAACAAAACTCCCTCCCCCACAATAGAACGCCTGCCACGCAGGCTATACTGTATCCATCTCAACCAAACCAATCTTACAAATAGTTCAACATATTTGCCGCTTGCTAAACATCCATCTGTACGTGAAAGAACGTTGACTTCATTAGGCAGTGTTCAGTTTACACTTTTGTTTATTCTCAGAAGTAAATGAAACTCTATCAATTCATAGTTAGAGTGAAGCTATGTGCGCTCTGACGTTATCTTGAAGATTAAATCAAGCATAAAACGCATAATCCGGTCGGGCATTTTGTGTGACATTCATTCGAAATCATGATTCCGAAATCATATATGTATATATATATAATTTATATACAAACTGCGATACTGTGCGATCTACCTTTTTTATACCCCAATGTAGAATGCAGAAATATCAACCAGGAAAAATTACCATATATGTAAATTAAATACTGCATGGTTCTAAACGGTAAGAAGACTTTGGAGTCAAGTCGAAATATCAGATTACTAAACTTCATCTTGATCTTAGTCTTTGTGTTGGGCTTTTCAAGAAGTGCGTTTTCGGACTATTCTCCGAATCTTTTTTCAAACTGTATATGGCGATGGAATTTAATTGTTCGCCCATGGTATATAATACTGTATATATGCATGCCTTAAGATCAGGTTAATACTTTTAAATTAATCTTGAAACTTAGTCATAGTCAACCTAACTTTAAAAATTACCTGCATTTTGCATTTTTTTAATCCAATAGTTGACGTCATCACTGCGGTTTTCACTGACAGATATCCAGTTGTTTGCAATCCACTTTCTACCTTTCTTCACATCACAACCACCATGGACACCATACGGATCAGCGTCACCCATCCATCCTGTGTCTTCGTTTATCTCATGGCTGTACCACAAGATTGCTTTACCTTTCTCAGGCTTCACACGAAGATTTGACTGGTGGCAATTGCGACCAACATTGCAAACTCTTTTCTCGTCTCTATATGCTACCTGTGGACAAAATCAATTATATTATGCATTTCTCATCAATTCACTGTTTTGATTGGTTACTGGCCTATACAGAAAATCAACAATTATTGATTAATGTTGAGCATGATATCGAGAATTAATAAGGCCAAATTTTGCGTTGTCTGCCAAAGCTGAAAGTTGAGGCGGACAACGCAAGCTGAGGTCTTGATGATTCTCGATATCATGCGAGAACTGATTTCAATTATTATTTTATTATGCATTTAATGTGTGATACATTCGCCAAACAACTACATTACACTCGTAACGTATGGTGTAATTCCTCGACAACTAAAACATTACAAAAATTATTTGTTCAGTTATACTGTAAATACCGAGGACGTCATAACGTGGTAAGAACATCAGTGCCCGGGTTTCGTGCGCCACCGTTTTGTTCTTACCATGCACTTTCTGATGTTATCTGTGCTATAACAAGCAGACGACGGTGAAATTATTTATTTGTGAAATATTCTTAATAATATAAAATAACTCACGTCTTCATCGTACGTTTCATTATCAGCAAGAGGAAAAGCTGTTTCTCCCCCCTCTTCAACTTCATTTAAAAAGTACAACACTGTTAAATATCTAAACAACAGAAGTATTGTTAGCCTATTTAATAATTTCTGAATACGCAATGTTTCGGCCAGCATGCAGTGGGCATTTTGAAACTATTATATATCCAGTACCTTAGATAGATAGATAGATAGATAGATAGATAGGTAGATAGATAGTTTAATAAGATTTTACATCGCAGCCTAAAAGGCTGAATTGCGTAAAAATTACAACAAAACAAATAGTTAAACTGTTATACATACAAATATATATAAATATATATACACACACACAAGATATATATACACACATACACTGAGATCACAATAAGTAATTAACTGGTATCTTTAATCCTAAAGTCGTTAATAGAATGTAGAGATGAATAATTATTGTTATATAAAATGTTAAAAATGGATAGAACGTTTCTTAACTACACTACTCTTTTGACATAGAAACGATAAAAGATTTCCTGAACGGTTAGTTCTTGTAGCTGGAATATCAAAAGTACGCCGTTTCTTAGGTTATGCAGTAGTGGGATGTATTTGGACGGTAGTAGAAGGTGAAGCTTGTGATCTGAATCTGACATAACTTTCTCAAATAGTTTAGTACAAAGTTTCTGGCGCCTGTCCTTTAGAGTGTTGAAATGGCGCGTTGTCAAATTGTCCATATAGGATAAAGCTGGAGAAACAATAGAAAACGCACGCTTTTGAATACGTTCAAGATCGTCACTTAAATACTCGGGGAGAGCGTGATGGAATACTGGTGCACAATACTCGAGTAGTGGCCTGATGCAAGTGCAGTAGAATCGGATAATATCACGAGCAGGGACGTTCGCAAGCTTGAGCAGAATAAAAAAATACAAACGCTTATTTGCCTTCTTGATGACATCGGTGACATGGTCGACTCACTGCAAATAATTAGATATAGTCACACCTAATATTTTGGCAGTGTTCACCAGTTCGAGTTCGCTTTCGTCAATCATAACTTTTGCCCCTTAAAACGTGTGATCTTCGCTAAAGAACCCCTTTATATGGCGTTTAAAACACTCTTTGTAGACGAAGTTTCAATCCAAAAAACTTTTACAACAAATTCTATAACATGGCCAAATCCAAACGTGCGTGGCGCCTAACGCAAACTGGGAGTATCATGTTTCTTGGCCCAAAACTATAAGAACCGTTCAACTTACGGCTCAAAACCCCCGGTAGTGTGCCTGTCACGTTTGTTCAGGCTATGGACAAACTAAATATGAATACAAAATGAATCGCTTATATTGGAGTGAGGAAAATATATGATATTCGTTTCCCGACATTCCATCAGGCTTGGCAAATGTACGCAATGCGTAAAATACAAATCACAGCCCATTGACGCACAGAATATAAATCTATTGCCCATGTATGCAGGCACAAAATGCAGATGAAGGCTTTTAGACTTAGATGTACAGAAAATAATAACAATTACAATAAGTCGAGGAGTGTGAGCATACAGTATGTACAATCCAGAAGTCCCTACCTCGCAGTAATTTCCTTGTGACAATTGTATCAATTGACAATCCAGTGTATGTGTGTTGTTAATCCTAGTATCCTACCTACAAATGCGGCAATCAGATGACTCATAATCATCCAAATGACAACATCTCTTTTCCGTATCAATATCGTCACTGTCCATATGACAATTGTAGTGTCCTCTTGGACCATAGCTGACCACCTAATGTTTAAGTAAACTTGTGAAACTTGGCGAAAGAAGACACAAATAGTAAAAACAAAACCAATCTAGTTAGTTAGTGGCATCTATTGTTTCTTTTTTTTATCACTTCCAGGTGAAGTGGGAATTTCAGGAGCTGTCTGGTTCCAAGGAAATGGCCTCAGAAAAGGAAGCCCTTAAGATGGCAAGGTACAAAGAACATTGAATTAAAATTATGCTTTTAAAATAAGTTTGCGCTTTGCACTGCAACAAACATTGATCATGCGTGAATGAAAACTTCGATGATAGAACCAGCTTATAGAGTGCTCCCCTTGTTTTTATTTTCCTACACTTTCTAAAGAGGCATCTCACCCCTGGGAATTTATATTGAAACCAGTCCGCCAAGAAAATAAGCAAAATTAGACTAGCACAACAAAGTAATGTTATCAACTGAAATAATCTAATGGATACCTGAAGGCTCTCACTAGCGTTTAAAAGCAGCACGGGTAGCTGTGTCAGTTTCTGAAGCCTAAAAGGAGGGAGCGTAAATTACATTAAAAACCATGCTACATTTATTGAAGCGTACTTCAATTAACTTAAAATTCCTTGCACTTAAAACTATATAGAAAGTATGATAAATCCCACCTTTGTCGTAATGATTGCAAAGTTCTCTCGCTGTTTCTGTCTGTTTCCAACCAGGTTTGATTGCTGTTTCTGCTCTTCGTGTAAGGTTTATTTCGCTTTGTACGAGCAACAAATTTAACCATTCCGTTAACGTTATTCGTCTGAAATTCTTCCATGTTAATCTTCACTAGTTGGAAATAAAACGTACATAAGGTATTATTATAATAGCAATTGACATGCAAGTCTATCTTAGTTACTAATTGACTCACAAAACTATTCATGCTTCATATAAATTATGTCTACACCTGACTGACAAGCTTTCCTCACTCATTAAAAAACGTAAGTATATATTGCCCAACTACATGTAAATTAAACTAGACTTGAGATCAGGAAGGCGCTAATATCCTCAAATCCAATTGTGTTTAAGGGACATGTGCCACCAACTTCCACCTGGACAAGACACCAACATTCGTTGCACGTTAGCACGCAAGTGGTTTAAGTCTGCACTCATTTACCATCTGAATCGACTTAGATTTTCAACACCATCTGTTTAAAACCCCTAATACACGTATCTAAAAGGTAATACATAGCCATAGGAGTCTACAGTACTTTTTCTCCAAAGTCATCGAACTCAGAAACTGAACAAATTATCGCATCGCTATAGTGGTCACTATGGAAAACGAATGTGGCAATGTATTCGTTTCACTCCGCACGAAAAACAACCATTGATAATTTCGCAGTTGTTGAATAGACTGGGATCGAGTGTAAAGAGACGACAAAATAAACAAATGAAAAGAGGACATTGAAAAGAGCACCATAAATTTATTACGGACTATACAACGTTTGACAACATTTGGATAAATGCGACAGGAATTGCTTTTAAAAAACTGCGAGAATTACTGTAAAATACATTGTTTAAAAGCTCACTACTCGTGCCGTACTCATGCAAAAATGGTCAAACGTGCCCTATGGAAATCAAAATCGAGTTCTGTACTATGGAAATCAAAATTGCATCACAAAATGCATTCTATATTCACCATACTCCCATACTACGTGTACCTGTATATCCATAGTATGGAAACGGCAGTTGATCTAGAAATTGGATTTCCATAATATTTCCAAATACCATCAATACTATTTCCATAGTAAGGAATTTGAGAAACAATTCCAGTGTGTTAGCATTCCTTAGCAGATTAATTTCGGAATATTGAGTACTTACAGTCACCATCTTTGTCCAAATCGAGGGTCTTGAACCTGCATATAATGTAAATATTAGTGCTTTAAATATGGTAGAAAAGATGAAAACGCATTTCTTGTCAAATTGCATTTCAGTTACATTATTATTTAAAAATAAAGTGCACGGGATATGAGACAATTGTCGTAGAACTATTTTTGAGTACAGGGTATGTTCTTTGCATATCCTTATCAATATCCTTACATGTTAACGACGTCTTCTTTATCCGGAGAAAAATCCAATTCTGTATCGAGCAGGTTTAAAATCTACATCAACAAATATAAAAAAATGGGAATTAGTTGGCTGCATAACTGTCACAATGTGAAAGCTGAATCAATTAAAATTAATATTTAGAAGGTAATGACTGGGATAAAAATAGGATCTCTCAACGGGGTTTGTTTGAGGAACATGGAAAAAAGTTCTTTTTATACAAGTATACAGAAATCCGTGCAGTAAACAAGTGAAATAAAATCGTGTCCCACGACGGACGAAATCGTATCAGCGTTTTGATTGGTCGTACGCTTTTTTCACTGGTGAAAATGATCGTATCAGCGTTTTGATTGGCAGTGCTTTTTGCTCCCAAAATTGCAAATATGCATGGGCGCGGTTTTGGCGAAGTCGCCAAAGTGTTATTTTTATTATTTTTTGGGGCGATGAAGCGACTATTTTGGCATGAAAAACATAAAAGGGACCTCTTTATTCGAAATTTAGGCAAAATAATGAAGAAATAAAGGGTAAGAAATCTGTTTTGAGGCTTGAATATTTCGCTTCCGAGTTCCGTGTTGTTCGCTGTGAGCCTGTCAGTGTCAAATATTTATCTCTATACTCGTATAATAAATAATTTACTTCATGGTTGGTTTGTTTGTACAATTTTTATTTTGCATTTGTTGTGGATTCGAACCACAAATCAATTGACATCCCTAAAAACATTAAGTTTTTAAGATCATATTAAATTATCTCATTATCAAAAAAAGTCTATAGGCCAACCTATAGGCCAACCTATAGGATCCTATAGAAACCTATAGGCTTGTATAGGCAATTTGGAACAATTTCTCTAGGGGATTCTACTAGCCTATAGAGGCCTATAAGTGCCTATAGGCAATTAGAACATGGCCTATAGATTTTTTTCGATAGGAGGAATATCATGCGCAAAATCGTAATTTTTTGTTTAACTGCATTATTCACAGTATTATTTTGATGTTCACCTTTTTCTGTATGATGGGAATATCAACGGTTTGTACCCTATAATCTTGTTGTAGGGATATCACCGTTGTAACTTTCGTGTATACATTTAGTGTGGAGTTCAATAAATCAAAATAATCACTTCTTCCATCCTGGTCCGTCAAAACAGGATCATGTAAACAGTAAGTTTTGAATCGTTTTATCCTTAATTCCTTCATTACTGTGAAACACTTACCTCATCTACGTCCAAAAAATTATCTTTGTTATAATCATAATATTCAAAAACTTCACTTTGACCCCATGCAAAATTCTGCACCTCTTCAAAACTATCCTCGTCTATTGTTACAGATGTTTCTAGACCTTGCTCTTGTGCGAGTTTTATGATATCATCACACTCTTCAGGACTCAGATAATTGGGAATTTCTAAAATATGGTTAATATACAAATTAGAAGCATGGTGTCAAAATATTCATTATTTGCCTTGACATGAGGGACATGTAAGTGGTGTGAGGGCAAAATATGATTCCTACTGTACATGTAGGTTCCTTTGATAAATAGTTTATAAACTAAATACAGTTTATATGTTTTGTAACAATGATAATTAATGTACTGTATGTATGTACCCATGAAACTCTGATATGCTGAAAATAGACTGCAATGTGCCCTAATGGAACCGACAATCGGTGTATCATAGGCCCCGATGCTGTCTCATCAAAAAGGGTTATATAAGCACTAATTTTATTACAACTTCTTACCAAATAGTGCTGGTTTCATGCTTAAAGTCTTCATCTCCCGAATCTGGTCATTCTCCAATGATAATTTAGTTATGTGCCCAATCTTTAGAATTTAACGAAAGATTGCAAATACCATTAGACTATAACTATTATCAACTACCAATGAATAAAATGCAACATATATGTATCTTAGTATTGCTAGCACTCGAAATAACTGGAACTACGCTGTTACTAAGGACTATGATCAAATATGATCTCTTATAGTAAAGCAGAATGAACATTGATGTTATCATAAATTGTAATAATGTAAAATCACCAAAATAAAATAGGTTCACTCTCATAATTGTCTGCAATTTAGGTAACTCCCCCAAATACAGAAACAATGCACTTGTACCGCCATGGTTGTTAGTGCTAGTTAATACTTAATTAGCAACTAATAAGGTTCCAACTCTGTGTCTGAACTTTATAATTATGATAAAATCAATGTTTAGAATGACAGTCACAAAGTCTAAGGGAGATTTAACCTTGCCAACCTACATTAAGGTGGCTTTGTGTACTTAGTGAGTACTTGCAAGTTGAATGACTACTCGAAATTCATACAATGTTGGTGAAGTATACTGAAACACATACAATGTTGGTCAGGTATACTGAAATGCATACAATGTTGGTCAAGTACTGTATACTGAAATATATACAATATTGGTCACAATGTTGGTCAGGTATACTGAAATACATAGTTACAGGTACAATGTTGGGGCAAGTGGGGGCTTCGGTGGCACAGTCGTCAGAGCAAGCGCCTTTCACCTCTGAGTTGTGGGTTCGATTCTCGCTGGGGACTCTACTCATGTGAAAATCTGAGTAAGTAAGCGCTCTGTTGTAAAGATCACAATTGTTGTAAAAATATACAGTGTAGGCTAAGTACGTAATATAGGCAAGCGAAATACTTGATGTAATCGGTCACTGAAAAGCCCCGACAGGGAGTGAGCTGAATAATATATGTATAATGTATGTATGTTGGTATGTTTCGCTGGAGGAAAAGTTCAAACATGAATTTGTAATAAAACTTGTCGCTAACATTTTATCTTACTACACAATGACTATCACCAATGCAATTGGATTGATGGACCTGATTTCCACTTGCTATTGTTTGAGTGAGTTAATTTACTCTAGTTGCAATGGCTCGGAAGTTACAAGTAGTGAATCGTTTCGAGTGGGTGATCAGTTTCCAGTACTAGTTTCCAGGTAGCAAGCACTAGTTCCACTCTTGAGTGGATATACCCTCATTTGCGATTGGTACTGTATTGTGTCGTTCCCCAGACCACCTCTCCTAATATTACAATTTTGGAACCTAACTTTGACAGTCACTATGCTGGCTTTGATGAAAATAATTGGGTAAATGTTGAAATTTGAAAATAGTAACAACAAGGGGTGTCTGAAGAGTTGCGCATGTGCAAGACTCTCGGCTCAACAACATGGATGAAAGCATGTCTTAGTTGGTTTCTTAGTAAAATAAAACCATTTTATAGGGTGCATGCTTCTAATTGTTTAAATTAGCTGCAGTAGTGTAGTTGCATAATCATTTGCAAAATTTTACAGATTTTATAAATTTCGAATAACTAGTATGTAAAAAGATACTGACAATTTATATGATATGTCTATTTAATACACAATTTTCGTAAACTCGCGTTCTTATTGGTCAATTTGCACCACATGTGTGCATTTTATATAGCAACAACGCACGGCCGTGCCGTTATAGTTTATATCAGCACGGCAAGATGACGCCCGAATTCACGAATGGAAAATTTTATAAGCTAAGATTTCGTTTATTTAAACCGAAGAAAATCCCAAAACCACGAAGTGGCCAAATTTATAAAATAATTCCGTATTTAAACGTAAACTTGTGTTGTTTATTTAGTTTATTTTACGGAATATAAAGGCTGGCCTCCACTTACACCTACGTACGCACAATTGCACGCACGTACGTGTTTATACTTTCGTGAAATTTGATTGGTTAAAAACTTGACGGCCGCACAGAAAGTAGAATACAGTTCTACTGTCATACGTACAAAAAGTTAGCCGCGACGGTCAAGATTAGCGATCATTTTCGAGTCACAGAGCACTTGCACGTACGGCCAGCGCGGTCGATTTTGCGCATGCTCTGTGACTCGAAAATGATCGCTAATCTTAACCGTCGCGGCTAACTTTTTGTACGTATGACTGTAGAACTGTATATATTCTACTTTCTGTCCGGCCGTCAAGTTTTTAACCAATCAAATTTCACGAAAGTATAAACACATACGTGCGTGCAATTGTGCGTACGTGCGTGCAAGAGGAGCCCGGCCTTAAGTTGTGAATGAGTGGCGAAGCCGGTTGAAAATATATTCGTAGGTCGGCAGACAAATTCAAAACAACGACAAGGTTGTTTCTTATATAAAAGCTATTTGTCGTTTTAAAATATTTTAAAAACACTTTTGAATATTATCAAAACTAAACAAGGATTAAAGCACTCTGTGAGTGCATTATCGGGATTTACAAGCACAAGTTCACGAACAAGGAACGAGAGTTTAATACTGCACGAGACGCAGTCGAGTGCAGTATTGAGTTCCTTGTTCGTGAACGAGTGCTTGTAAATCACGATAATGCACGAACAAAGAGTGCTTTAAACGTTTTAATGTTCAATTTGAGTAAACTCTTTGGCGGTATTTTTTTATTTATGAATTATGAGCAAAAACATTCTATACACTTTGTTGAACTAACTGTTTACTAGTTTCAAAAGTGTTTTTAGAATCTTTTAAAACGACAAATTATAGCTTTTATATAAGAAACAACCTTGTTGTTGTTTTGAATATGTCTGCCGAATTACGAATATATTTTCAACCGGCTTCGCCGCTTCGCCACTCATTCACAACTTATATTCCGTAAATTCGTAAAATAAACTAAATAAACAACACATTCGGTTTAAAATAAACCAAATCTTATAAACTTTTCCATTCGTGAATTCGGGCGCCATCCTGCCGTGCTGATATAAACTATAATTAACCGCACGGCCGTGCGTTGTTGCTATATAAAATGCACACACTTGGTACAAATTGACCAATAAGAACGCGAGTTTACGAAAATTGAATATTAAATCCCGATAATGCACTCACAGAGTGCTTTAATCCTTAAATACTGCAAAAGTCTGAGGTATAATGGTGTACTTAGGTATTATTAACGCCATACTGTGATAATGACCTGTCACAGCACGAAGCTGATAAAACAAATGCTTCAATGCTGCCAAGATATGAAGGAAATAGAAGCCTTAAACCATTTGTATTATACATTTAACCATCTGATCACTCGCTATCTTTCAAAGACTTACAATTAAAACACCATTATTGGTTTAATATAATTTATTAAATACAAAATTAATACACAATTACCTTGACAGGATATCGTCTAGCAAGCTGCAAATCAGCATAATAATTCAGTAGACACTCTCGATTCATTCCCGGACATTCTTGCTTTACATGCGCACCACTGGTAGCAATACTAAAATGACTAAATAAAAAATATGTGAAACATAATAAAAAGCGAAGATCAAGTCTGTATTTAACCATTACTGAGTTGTTATTGTTTTTGTAAACAATTAAGTCCGAAAGTCCGTACAAATTTCGGTATATACTTCATGGTAGGAATACACATAGTCGCCCTATTATAATATTACGTAACATACATATATGCATATCATTACATAATTATGCATATAGTCGCCCTGCATATAGTTTCTACAGTTTCTATAGTACAATAATATATGTACTTGGATATCTTCGTGTCCTTGGATAACTTCATGCACTTCACAACTTGGTACACTTGGATAACTTCATGCACTTCAATAACTTGATGCACTTCTATAACTTGGTGCACTTCGCTAACTTCATGTACTTCCATAACTTCATACACTTGGATAACTTCATGCACTTCTACAACTTGGTACACATGGATAACTTCATGCACTTCTACAACTTGTACACTTGGATAACTTCATGCACTTCAATAACTTGGCACACTTCTATAACTTCATGCACTTCTATAACATAATGCACGTCCATAACTTGGTGCACTTCGATCATTTAATGCACTTCTACAACTTGGTACACTTGGATAACTTAATGCACTCCAATTTCTTGGTACACTTGAATAACTTCATGTACTTCAATAACTTGATGCACTTCTATAACTTGGTACACTTCGATAACTTCGTGCACTTCTGCAACTTGGTGCACTTTGATTAATTCATGCACTTCAATAACTTGGTACACCTCTATAACTCAATGCACTTCAATAACTTGGTGCACTTCGATAAATTGATGCACTTCTATAACATGATGATGCACTTCTATAACTTGGTGCACTTCGATAACTTAATGCACTTCTACAACTTGGTACACTTGGATAACTTGATGCACTTCTACAACTTGGTACACTTGCATAACTTCATACACTTCTACAACTTGGCACACTCGGATAACTTCATGCACTTCGATAACTTGGTGCACTTCGATAACTTCATGCAGTTCTATAACTTGGTACACCTCGATAACTTCATGCACTTCTACAACTTGGTACACTTGGATAACTTCATGCACTTCTACAACTTGGTATACACTTGGATAACTTCATGCACTTCGATAACTGAATGCACTTCTATAACTTGGTACACTTCGTTAACTTAATGCACTTCTACATTTTGGTACACTTGGATAACTTCATGCACTCCAATTTCTTGGTACACTTAGAGATAGTTTAATATGATTTTACATAGCAGCCTACAAAGGCTGAATTGCGTAAAATTTACAAAAAAGTATGTACAACTCACACACACACAAAAATACGTATGTACACAAACACACACTCATATCAATAAATATGTACTGTAAAATGTTGCAAAAGGATTGCATAGCGAACACTTGGCTAACTTCATGCTCTTCAATAACTTCGTGCACTTCAATAACTTGGTGCACTTCGACAACTTGGTGCACTTCAGTAACTTGGTACACTTCTATAACTTCATGCACTTGTATAACTTGGTACACTTGGATAACTTCATGCACTTCTATAACTTGGTCACACTTGGATAACTTGGTCTACTTCTATAACTTCATGCACTTTTATAACTTATTACACTTCAATAACTTGGTTCACTTCAATACTGAACTTCATGCACTTGCGAAATGAGTGCCATATCACACATATAGATTTGTTACTAGAATTTTTCCTTTGTAACAAACCAAAAAGGAATGCTTCTGGCCAACTGACAATGTAGAGTAGTTTGTCATCATTTTACCTGGTTGTGAGTTATAGAATGTAGTTATTAAGGTATTACCCCCTTCACTATAACTATTAACCATTGCTATATTTACAGTAGATAACTCACTATCAGGTAATATTGATGACAAACTACTATACATTGTCACTTAACCAAAACTCAAAAGCATTAAATAAGAGGCTTACATTTGTTATAAATCAAATTTCCAAACCACACATTCCTGACATTTTACATCTGTTTAACACAATAACAATTTGAACAGACCCTGTGAAAAAACAAAAATGAAATGCTTACATTTTACAACTTGTATTCTTGAAATATTATGCTCTACATTAATATAGTTCAATATTTTTCCTTTTTTGATAACTGCAGGTTGACCATCATTTGCTGCATGATAATACTTAGTGAAACCCACCGATTGTTGAGGTGTCAGCGTATTGTAGCTTTGTCCGTAAACTGCATGTCAAGCGACAAAGGGCCGTAAAAAAGTTTCGTCAATTGTTCACGACAATTTACTGAATGTTCCATTTTCTCTTCCACCTTCTCCTTCGTTTTAGATGTGGGATTCAATTGCATACTGTTGGCTATGGAGCTGTTAACCACAAAATTGAATAGCGATGTTATATTTTCTCTCGTAGGCAGTATGAACGTTGAGTTCAGTATTGAGATAGGCTGCTTCAAAAAGACGTGTCTCTGTCATATTCCAAGGTCCTTGTTTCATCATTAGATCGTTTTCTTTCATGTAATCAGTGCTTCTTTGTCGTTTAAGAGAAACTGGACTTGATGTGCATTTGGGTCTTCTTTTTAAAGGAGGGGAAGATACATTTGTATTTTTCTTATATTCGTTCACGCAACGTGTACATTTGCATAGCTGACTACATGCCTGACTATTTTTAAAGCATGGGCATTTCGTTCTTCTTTTACCTTCAATATCTTTGCAAAAGCCAGCGACAGTTTGCTGTGAAGATTTCCCACATCTACACGATATAATCCTAGGATATTTTATATTTCTTCTGTTTGCGCAATTCAAACACAGGTTGAAGAACAAGTTATTGCATTCAAGAAGCAATGACAAAGAGCTTCCCGTGGTTGGATTAACAACACAAACCCGACTATTCCGTGATTTAACCTTTCTCCCGCAGTAGAATTGTCTTCATTGGCACTGGGATCATTTTCATTATCACAATCATTTTACAGCAATGGCCATAAATATGGGGTACGCCTTGTTGATCTGATAAGTTAATACGAGTGGCATGCCTGCTGTTCCGCAGACACGCATGAAGATGGTTGAACAACATTCAACTTATCTTATCGCGTGTACCCGCGCGACTGATTATTTACGCGACTCAAATAGGTCGCTTCCCAACAGACCCACGAATTCCAAAAAATGAAATGCAATAATATCACTAATTGTGTAGAGGAAAAATTATAATAATTATAATAATGACCTTAATTATACAGCGAACAATAATTGTTTTGTTGTTTACCTTTGTCATTTGCTGTGACGGCGGCATCGTAATGTCCAGGTCCATAGCTAGCCAAGAAAATTACCTCATGAGATATAGGACCATCAGGGAAGAAAAGAACATGAGCGGATTTATTTGATGAAATTACCATTATAGGTGTTCTTAAGCTTATAATATTTGAACACACTTTCATCACCAAATCTCCGATTTCATTAGCAAATACTCCTTTTTGCCTAAAATATCTTATTTGCTCTAATATATCTTCTGCCGCTCCCGATAAAAAACCATGCCAATCTTCGTTTTACAAGGGCATCACTATCTCCTCCTTTTGAGAACGAAAGAGATTCCATATGCGCCAAAAGAACCAGGTTTTGCATTGACTGTTTTTGTTTTTGTCTAACAGTGCTTCTAAACGCACAATCTCCATCATGTTGCACTGAATCAACTTGCAGCCCAAATCCTACCAGCTGTCTGTTTAGAAAAGTCTCATGTAATTGAATATTTTCATCATCACATTCAGAAAAATCATCTTGAACCGTGGCATCGGACATTTTACTTATATATATATATGAGATCAGATACATTAAACGATCTGTTACGGCTCTTTTTTTCAATGTTCCCAATAATATCTCTGGAGTTGTATGCTAAGGTGATGATGGTTTCCGCAATTGTTTCCTTGAGTATGTCGTTCACAGTTTCAGCAATTCAAATTATATTATTATCTAGCACAACAGACGTACGCTTTGGTATCCCACAAAGCTCGATACTTGGTCCTGTTCTGTTCAATCTTTACGTCAATGCTCTCTCTGAACACCTTAATTCTACCGTATCATCCCACCAGTAGGCTGATGACACTTCTATCTACGCTCATTGCAAGCCAGCTAACATAAAGTCATGTGAAAGAAACATACAATCCAGTCTAGACAAATTATCCACCTGGTCATCTACAATCTTGTTCTCAATCCAAAGAAAACAAAAGTCATGTTTATCAGTCTGTCCCTCAGCTCTCTCTTGTTCATGGACTAGATAGCCATGCTTTTCACCTTAATGCCAATGGAGTCAAACTTACGAGAACTAACAATGTCCTTCTTCTTGGTACCATAATGCAGGAATATTTGAGATGGAACGATGACATTCAGAAGAAAATATATAGTTGCTACGCCACATTATCTGTGTTAAGAAATTTGAATAATTTTTCACCATTCTAGATCAGGAAACAATTCGCCCAGGCTCTAGTTATCTCGAAAATTCACTACAATAACGCTGTCTCTTGTCCTATTCCGGAGTACTTAACAAAATAGAGTATAATTGGCTGCTGGTGGTTTTGTACTTCACAAGTTTGCAAGTATTACTGACATTCTATCCCTTGGTTGGCTTCCCATTAAAGAACGTAGGGACTATCATTCAGCAAAATTAGCGTTTAAAGCAGTTCAATCTACCCCTTTGCTCAGTGTTCGTACTATTGCGTTTGGCTCTAATTTAATGTTTTTGGGTATTCTGTATGATGGATTCGCGAGTGTTGTTGTAGAGTGCGGACGTGTCTTTTTTGCTCCCGGTATTTGAAAATATTTTAGCTTTTTTGACGATTGTAAATTATTACAAGTGGTTATTATTATATCATAAAAGCATTATATCCTGAAGGAGGCCGAATTTATATAAAACTGGTTATAATACCGGTATGCCTCCCAAGAAGAAAGCAAACGTCACTGGCGGGCAGACAACATCTGATGCCACGTTGCCTTCGTTGTCGACGTTCGAAGACATTCTAGAGAGCCGCCTTAAAATACAAAGAAGGAACTTAACGAGGTAGTTTTAAAATATAATAAAGCAACGCAGGATGAGCTAAAGGCCATTCAAAAAAGTCAATAGTTTATTAGTAACAAATTTGACGATCTGCTGAAGTCGTTTAGCTTGTTAAAAGAGGAGAATACTCAGTTAAAGTCTGAAAATATTCTACTTAAGAATGAAGTTAACGAATTGAACAAAAGCATGTGTAAGCTAGAAGATGAGCAGGAAAATATAAATTTATATAACCGCAGAGACTGTCTTGAATTACACGGGATTCCTGAAAGCCCCGGCGAGAACACCGAAGACTTAGTAAAGCGCGTCGGCGAACAAACAACTGACTTCGTCGATTTGTACGTAAAGCTGCTTGCTGTAATCGAACTTCGGTAAAAAAAGTAATTACTGTACGCTGTACAGCGCAAGGCAGTTTGTATAAAAAGCCCGAGAAATTTTAAAAACCGAAACAAAATGGCTTCTTTTAGATATTTTTCTTTAAACGAAGAAAAAATTATTGTATAGTCTATATTATTGCTAAAAAAGTACAGCAATAATGCAAAACCATCTTCAATGAGAATTTATTTATTTTTTTAAATGTTATGTATATTTTTCCATCTTTCCCACCAGCCATCAGTGTTTATACTTTTAAATGTATAAAAACAATTATTGGATTTGGCTAACGCATGATATCAAGAAAGGGAGACAACGTTGACCTAGGTCAATCTCACCCAATAATAGTTTATTATTAAACATATCAAACGTTCCAAAAAAGGTTTCTTAACAATGACTTTCATTTCAGTAATATTTTAAAATGCTCTTGTTATAGGTTCCGGAGAGTCCATTCAATGAATCCATGTTCAAGACAAAGTGATAGTTTCGCTAGCTGGGAACAATCGTATTGCATGGCATATACGTTTACGGATAAGGAGGTAACTCATTGTATTATATTCCTTTGTAGGGGGATTTTTTGGGATGAAGTACACCACCCCCAAGAAAAACTCAAATCCCACCCATTTCATCCCTCGTGCCTTAAATACAGTAGAACCTCTCCTTGCAGACACCTCCCTAATACGGACATCTCTCTAATACAGACACCTCTTTAATACAGACATCTCTCTAATACGGACACCTCTCTAATACGGACACCTCTCTAATACAGGCACGTCTCTAATACGGACTAAATTAATTTGATTCATTGATATATGTTCATGACAAACGAATAAGTCGATTTATAAGTACTTGTCGGAATAAGTACTTGGTCCCTTTCGTCACCCGTATTAGAGAAGTTGGCGTTGCAAGATTGTAAAGATATTTTTCCCTTTTCTCGCCAACATATACACACGTACGGCTCGGTAGTGATATTTTCAAAGGCAACATGACATGTTTTGGTGTTCTTCCACTCAATAGAGGCTATTTATTTGGCAGTGACAATGGTAACATCACGTTAATGGGATAAACGGTTATATTACAGGGTCGGTTGTTAGGCATTTCAAATTCTAAAGGATAGAGCAAATGCTTATTATTCATTATTCCGTTTAATCTCTGTAGTTTACTTAGCTAATTCAATACGGATACAATATATACATACCAAATATTTCACACAAAGCATTTAATTGTCCACCTGACCACCCACAGAACACCTAGTCAAACAATAGCTTTAGTGTTTGGAAACGTAATTTCCAACAAGATGTTGAAGAGTTTTTTTTATGGAAATTTCGAAAAACCCTCCAACATTATGTTCTATCGAGTGCGATGCCAAAAATCTTGACAATTTGCAACAAGAGGCAATATATATGTTTTCAACATAACCGATATAAAGCCATAGAGCGCGTTTTGATAAACGAATTTGTTCGCGTTTCTTTGTCGGCATTGCTTTTGCTGAGGTGTAAGCGATGCTGACAAAAGGGAAAAAGTGCTATACGCTAACAGGGTGTCTATTTTCCCGATGCTACACAGTCCTCCTTAGCAGGAATGCTTAAATATTGCCCGAACGAAAGAGTTATTTCACTTTTTTCTTTGTTTATATAATTATATAGTAAAACACATACTAATCACGTGGCCTAGCACATGTTGATTGGAGTTTTATCAAACCATAAACATTGCACATGCGCAAATTGATTTTTACATCACCCTTTATACAATAAAATCGTTCACTACGAATAAATCTTTCAAATTTTGCATTAATGTTATTAGTGAAATCATGCTTTTCTTGGCTGAAATTACTTGGAAATACTTTCCTTAATAATGTCAATGCTTTTCAATTTATAGAAGACTTTCACTCCAGCGGAAAAGAATGACTTCCAATCGTTTAATTAAAGTGCATACATATATAACATGAATTGTAAAGTTGCTTCTTTATTATACATTTCTATTTCCATGTTTTGTTTTAAGGTGGCTCTCTACAGTTTTTTTACAATATGGAAAATTTATGATTTAGATCAAGTGATTTAGATCATTTATGATTTACTTGTTAGAAATCAACAATTGTGTGACTTATATAAAATAATATTCTTAGAGTTACAATTTGTTCACAAAATAGTATATTTGGTATTAGTATATTTGATTATCTGAACAAAAAGTTTAAAGAAATTCTGTAGAGCCAAAATATTTTTATTCTGAGTAATCACGTTTATTATTATTTAAAACAATTGGCTCTACAGTTTTTTTAAACTCGTTCAAATAATCATTTATTATACTAGAAGAAAACATTTAATGAAATAAAAAATTGGGGTAACCGGGCGTTTTTTCGAGCAAAGTGCGCTAAAATCCAAAATACAGGCCATGTGGAAACGTCATTGTTACCATAGCAACGACAGTTACGTCATTTTTGTGTGACGTTTCATATAAGTCACACATTTTTTCATTTCTAACAAGTAACAAAACCTTCAAAAATTTTGATCTTTATCATAAATTTTCCATATTTCAAAAAGCTGTAGGGAGCCATCTTAGAGTATTTTTCTCTTTAAATTTAAAGATGCGACACAGTCCATTCTGCGCATGCCTACATCCATCTCGTGATAGAAACAGTTTTACTTTAAGACGGATAAGTGTTACAGAAGTAATTGATATTATCTGAGCTATAATTAAAACTAATCACATCTATTGTATATATATATATATATCTCTTAAAATATAGATTTACTTGGCCGTTTCTGCTTAGTTCTGGTATATAAATATATAAAGAGCGTTTATAGGCTACTTATTTGTAAATCAGTTGTTCTGTGATGATTCTGTAATAGGATCGAAATATGACCATTTAAATTCACTTCTTGTTTTAGCCCATATCTTGGGTTTTCAAGATATTTTGCTCGGTTTTTGTTCTATATTTTACTTTTTCTCAAATTACTCGGAAACAATGCAACTAATTTGTGGGCAAATTATATGTTTATTAAAAATTCTGCATTTTCATGCAATGCTATATCATGACTGATTTAATAATTATGATAAGCTAGCTTTCGTTTGTTTTGTGTAACCTATAGGTTGTTTAACTTGTATCTGTATGCTGTTTTAACAGTGTATAAGCTGATACAATACAGCCATCTGTTGTTTCTTCAGTCCGTCAGATGTGTGTACCTAATCTGACGCAATACGTGTCAATAACTACTCCTTTTATTAATTGTCACTTTAAACGTAGACTATCAAGTCAGTCCTCCTATAAATAAAAAGAGGCAGTAACCAGTGTTCATTTCTTAGTTACAACGACGAAGACGAAAGATCACGTCTAAAACAAGGTGAGCAAACGAAAGGTAGTAATATTATAAAGTTAATAATAATACTATTGCAAAGAGCCATCGAACATCTCATTTATGCTAAGTTTAATTTAAATATGTTTAGCACTTTGAAGTAGTCCGAAACCCTTAACAGATTTTTACAACCCAATTGACAAAGGTCTCGGAACTCCATAGTTAGTTAGCCATGATTAGTGTCTGAGGGTACCTAGTTTTTTTATGGATGAGAGAACCAATAAAACTCTACTTACTTGAGTTGATCCAGGAGAGTTTCCACACCTTTTATGGGAAATCTAAAGCTATTAGGCTAATAAAGCAATTTCAAGCAACTATTGCCTTTCGTGGAAACTCCGCAACAACACCCCGCACGATTCCCAGAAGGATGTCTCCCTGTTCATGCCTCCTCAACGGACTCTGCCTCATGGGAAGCGATTTATTGAAAACTTTTAACGTTTTGTTGATTTTGTTCAAATTTCAAGCAATCCTACTCTTACGACAAATAAAAAGATTAAAAACTTTTAATTTAGTATGTAAGAAAATATCGTGAAATTTACGTAGCAAGTAGGTAGAAACTTTTTGGCATTTTAAGCGGCAACTTTTTCAGATTTTAGGAACACAATCGGGACTGATAAATTTTAAAAGTGGTCCTTTCATTGGGATTTCTCTAGCAACGAAAATGTATTCGCCCGTCGTCATTATAGCAATATTCTCAGTCATTTTCCCTGCGTATGTTCGTGGTCACGGAATGATGATGGATCCGGTTAATCGTGCAAGTCGTTGGCGTAGGGGGTACGGCGGTCCCAAAGAATACACCGACAACCAATTAAGCTGCGGTGGTAGAAATGTACAATGGGGGAAACATAAGGGTAAATGTGGTGTTTGTGGGGATGAATATGGTATCGAGAATCCGAAGTTCCATTATCCTGGCGCGTTTGCGAGAAACCCACCTATCGTAAAAACCTATAAAGAGGGTCAACAAATTTCAGTCAAAATCAAGATCACAGCCAATCATTTGGGCTACTTTACATTTCGTCTGACGCCAGTGGTGAGGCAGCCGATAACGCAAAGCGAGTTGAATAAGATTTTGTTAAGAATGCCGGATGGAAATGCTGAATGGAAATTACCTCCTGGAAATGGGCACTATACCATCACACTACAGCTACCCAGAGGCGTGACATGTGAACACTGCGTGATGCAGTGGTGGTGGAGTACTGGAAATAATTGGGTAAGTAATGACGTCATGCATTTGAATTCTAAAACCTCGGGTAAACTTAGCGAAAATATTTCCTGAACGTGAGCAAATCAGGAAACTGATTTTTTACGTCTTAAAAGAACAGACGAGAGAAACAAAACATGTCCCTGCAGTAACCCTTTAGTTTCCCAGGAAATAAAATTTGTTTCGTCTACAATGTTTTCAATGGAGGAAACATCAAAATTCTGAAATGTTTCAGTCGCCGATGACGCCAATGTTTCCCATAAAAAACAGTTATTTTTATAGCCATGCAACCTTATTATGTTTTACAATGTATTTCGTTCGATTTACACTAGAGCGTTTTAGTGCCGGATACATTTTGTCGGAAATCATCTCAGTTTTGAGTCGTTTCCGGAAAAAAATTATAAATTAATTTGAATCCGGAAAAATTTGAATCCGAGACAATTCGACGTGTAAACGACTACCTCAACGAATCCTCGACCTTTTCTGGTGCAGATGTCATGTGTTAAAACATGTTATTATACATTGTAGTCACTGCGTGTCTTCTGATTGGCTAATTGCTTACAGTTAAATATGGCAATCACGCAACCTACATATAACTGAGTTATCTGCTAGCAGATAACTCAGTTATCTGTAGGTTGAGCCCGCAGTACGTAATTTTTAGCGAGCAGCAGCTTTACGTACAAGAATAAAAACAACATGACTCATTTCAAACTTTTTCAGAACTATAGTAAGTTAATTAGGTTTGTAATATTTTGTCGTTCTTGTTTTAATTTTATAATTGGTCTTTACCCCAATATTTTAGACTGGAATAAACGTTGTTTTGTGTGACAGAATTAAAATCGTTGTTTATCGAAGGAGTTTAATGACAATGCAATGTATAATAAAACCATTATTGAATTCGGTTTTTGTTATGTCCGGAATGATCAAGGTCTCGGTAAGTATTATCAGTCTCAGCCTTCGACTTCGCCTGATAACACTTGGTTGAGACCATAGAGACCAATTCACAACTTGTTTCTATTTAACAAATTTCATGAGCCAAACAGTGTTTCGCATATCAGTTGACCTCATATTCAGACTTCAATTTCTCAGCCATGGTCAGGGGGTCAGCTCTGGGGGGTCAGCGTATAAAAAAGTAATGTAACTTCCGCATGTCTGTGCTTATGAAGTACTTTTTTCGCTTGTTCGGCCGTTTTTCAGCGTTTCTTAAATTTATTACCAGAGAATATTCATTTATACTAATCTAACAACTAAATTCATAGGAGTTGTTTGTTTGTTATTCACCCACTGTAAACGCTCGATCCGAAAACCTGTCTTCATACTGTTGTAGTATAAACGGCTTACGTATCCGAATACACAAATCCGGAAATTTTAGCGAATCCAAAATATTTTGCTATAGTGTAAACGGGGTCTTTTCTTATCTATAATTTTGTGTTTTTTATAGGTGAATAACAAACCAGAATCCTTTGTGAATTGTGCTGATATTGCGATTCTTTCTCGCGATGGTTGAACCCCCTACAGTAAATATACATAGCAATAGACAATGTTATTATTAGATATTATAGTGAATGCCGTATATGGACATGTTTACAGTATAGAAAGAACACGATATATAGAGTAGAATTGAAGGAATATTCGTATTACAAAAGTGATAATAACTCAGGTTAATGAATAATAAAAGCGCCCCCATTTTGTTATGAGCGTCTTGAGATTATGTTTGGCTGCTCTTTAAGTCATTTTACCCGTAACACAAATAAGTAAAACAAAGCATTCTATATTCATACTAGGAGTTACTGCCGCAAGGATGTGCTGCCGCAGAAGCCTTAGATATCTCGCATATATAAACTGCTTATATTAATACAGGCTATGACCAGTGTCTATCGCTGATATGATAGCGATTGTACCTCAGCTGTTTGACGTCTTGGCTTGTGTTTAATGATTGCCCATTAACTTCAAATATAAAGTGATTTTAGACAGAACTGCTCCAACGATAATGCATTATATTCATAACAACGAATAAAACCATGGCTGATCGCTTGTTACGCATGCATCGATTTCAATGCTGAGTTTAAATGTTTCGGTTTCAAGGTTTATAAATTTGGGCAAAAACTTCAAGATTCTGAAAACAGAAACAGAAATAAATCAGGGGTTGCGTGGCTTAAAAATAGGGCCCGGGAAACCTTTCGCTAGGGGCCCACTGCTCACGTTGGGAGAGTTGGGGGGGGGCTGTCATTTGCTGAAGGGGATCCAACAGGAAAAATTATTAACAGTATGACACTCTATTCATAGTATGTTGTTTGGTAAGGTCTCCTGACAAAAAATATGTTTGGCGAAGACACTGTTTTCATGGTTACCAAGATATCATCCCCCTATGGTGAAATACGGGTAATTTTGTAAGCATGATTACTGGAGAAGTTTTGATGATAAAGACTTTGAATAACTTTTCAGGCTTATTGACAGAGATTGCATAATACACATTTTGAGGTGGAAATACTAGAAATCTACCCGTACAAATGAACCAACCGAGCCACAACTTGGTAATTGTTGATCATAGAGTAGTTTTTTAGGTTCACCTCCTAGAGCAAGGTATGCTGACTTCACTGTGAAAATTTCATCAAGATAGCTTGAATGGTTCTCAAGATATCCTGCGTACAATTATAAAAATATAGCGTTTTCGTATATCTGAGAAAAACACATTTTAAGTTAAATATTAAGTTTATCAATAAGATAATACCTGTAAAGTGCTTACTTATGCCAAAGTTACCAATAGTTCTTATTTAAAAAGCCCCAGCCTCACATGTATTTCCCTCCTTCTCCTTAGGTTTGTCCTCTTTTTTCTTTTTCTGGCCACGCAATACCTTTCTTTGTTTCTTCACCGCCTCTTTCGTCCTATGGTCAGGGTGAGCTTGCTTACTTCGGGTGGAAACCTTGTTATTTACTTTGTATAAATTAGGGTCTTTATTCACATTAGGTGGAATATATAATTCAATAAGTGGCAGATTCCCAACCCACACAGCGGATCGATTACTCGGTTGCTGTTTACTTTTCTTCTCAATTTGGCGATTGCCTGATTTTTCGCCTGGGTGCATAGCGTAGTTTATCCATTTCCTTCCAAGTGCATATATAGCATGTGTCTGAGTATTGTACCACATGCGCTTGGTGAGGGCAAGAGTATGGTGTATAAATACGAAGTCACTCGCATCTAGACTGCGTTACAAGCTGCACTGACGAGCCGTTGAACGGCGAAACATGCATGTCTGCAGATTTGACTATATATATATATATATATATATATATATATATATCACAACATGTACGGCTGTTGTGTAAAACTACCTAAAAATACAATAAGAACTTCGACGTTTCGAGCGAAGGCCCTTCGTCTGGAAGTAAGTAGAATGGGTCGGGGGAAAACATGGGCTTTTATAGTGAATACAAAAGCGATCACGTGATAAGAAATAAACCAATCAGAGGGATTTAATCAAAAGAAACTATAAACAAAATATGGAAATCAAACTACAAAATATATTAGCATATAAGTTATGATAACAAAGATAGAAAGACAGAAAATAGGGAACTAAATTTTTGGAGGTGAGATGTAGAGTATCTGCTGATGGCAGACATAAACAGATAAGAGTTAAATGTAAGAGAGGCGCTCATTAATGCCGAGAGGATGAATGGTCCAAGTTGGGAAATGAGACGCATTTCTTGGCTTTTGCGACTATCATTACTACCGGAAATGGACATAGAGCTCGAATTTTCATATCTGAAACACTGTGATTGCCAGTGTTGAAATGTCTGCCAACAGGTTGTTTAGCATCATTGTTTACGACAGCACGACGATGCTCACCAAACCTTATCCTTAAATATCTACCAGTTTCACCAATATAGAGCATGCCACATTTACTGCATGAAATACAGTAGATGAGATGAGATGAGAGGAGATAGCTATACGTGAAATGGTGCTTAATAGTGTACTTAGATTTTGGTGCCTAAATTGTAAATGAGATCAGGACAGTCCTCGAGACCGCAATAAGTGCGAACATCGTGTTATAATATTGACGCGTTCATGAACGAGTAAAAGGTTGTGGTCAACCTATTATTATAGCGTAATTTTGGGGAAAATCGTTAACATTATGATAATTACCTCGTAAAGTATACAAGCGTAATTTAATATAAACTAAACTAAATGAGATGTTTTGGCAGATAATAATACCTGGTTCAGTATAAAGTATAAAGTGTGGAATTTGTGCATTTTTCGGTCAATCTCAGCTCATGACCGTGACAACCGTGATCCGTTTGAGGGGTTATTTTTGAGCGCTCCACGTTGTTTTGAGTTCGATCAGTTGTTCTTGCATTATTTAAGAAATATAGATTACTTAATGGTTGGTGAGTGCGTACGATTTTTAATTACGAGTTGTGAAGGTCGCTCTAGCGATTCTTCACAGCGAGTAAATAATAAAAATCGTACAAACGAACCAACCATTAAGTAATTTGTTTATTATTAAGTATAGAGATAATTAATTATGTGACACTGACAGACTCACAGCGAACGACACGCAAGCGAAGTGTATCTAGCCTCAAAAACAGATTTCTTACCGTTTATTTCTAAGCCAGGTTTATCTTAAGTATTTTTAGCTTGAAGTGCTTTTCTTCATGGTAATATAGTTTCTTTATTAGCCGGCGAAAAGCGTAATAAAACTCTCACTACGATGATTTCGAATTTTGAGCGCGAAAACACTAGCCAATCACAACCCTCGGACAATAAATTTCACATGTTTCACATGTCATATGTTTTCACATATTTCACATGTCCGCCGCGAGGATACGATTTTTATTTCACGATTTTTATTTTTATTGCACGGAAATCTCTATAGTTATATAATAATAATATTCTATAAAGTGAAAGTTGTTAACTTGTTATAGAAGAGGTAGTCTTTAGCGAGAGAGAGACGGACATCTTGTGTTCCTTTTATTTTGATAATTGAATATATATATGTAAAACAAAAATAATGAAGTGTGAGGTTTGTATACTGAGGACAACTTTAGTATAACATCTATAAAAGGCTTTGACAACACAGTGACAACGCCCTGACAACATAGCTCGCATTACGTCAAAACTATTTGTTCAAACGTCGAAACATTACGATAAAACTTAGTGTTACAAACTCAACTGGAAATCGCAGTATCCTACACGGAGAGACTCGATCCACTTGAAAACTCATGTAAGTAGAGTTGTGGTTGGTTCACTCCTGTGCTTCAAGGGTTTTTCTTCGGTTTCTTCCCTCACATAAAACTAACTCTCAGGCTTTAGGCTACGTTATCAAACACGTGTATCGTATGCCTTTGGCCTGGGTGAACTGGGCAACCAAACCCAGTGTAAACGACGTCATTGAATAATAATTATCATTATCATACAGTGGTATAATGGCTAATTCGAAAGACCTTTATGTAAAAGGATTTAAAGCCAAGGTCTCTCACGAAAGCGAGCCTGTATAGAGAGGGTACTTTTAATTAGTTACAAGCGCTCGCTGCGAGTTGGAAGTTCCTTCATGTGAGGACTAAAAAATGAGTTGTTTAAAGCTATTAGAGTATTCCTACCTTGTTTATCTTCGGTTAAAACCCAGATTTTGATGTCGGTCTAAAATTGATACAACCATGCATGTTACCACATGGTGATTGAAATGTTTGACACGGCTTCAAGATAATCGAGATTAATTCGGCGACTGAGTTTGGTTTATTTGACAATAATCATAATCATAAGTTAAGTGGTTCTAGTTTGACTCTACCAAACACCGCAGGTTTTCTCGATGTCTTCCAGTAGTAACACTGGTCCAATAAAGCATTGAACCTCTAGAGAGAACAGTTAAAATTGGTAAACATTTTAGAATAGATACAGTTAGTTTGATTTCTTTTAGTTCAATTTATTGATGGCCTACGATCACATACCTTTGCTAAATTAGCGATAGCATGAGGGAGGCCATCTTGTAATTTGTCTTCAATTGCTGTCGCTCCAACTAACTTCATGTTGGTTTCGATTTCTTCATAGGCCTAACAGAAGCAATTTGAATGTTTAGTGCAATACAGTTTTCACTCAAAGTTTCATTACCCAGTGGGCTGCGTTATCTAAATCTATATGCAGTTTGAATATATGTTGAACAAATCTAATTTAACGAGTGGTATTATGAGTGATTGCGTGAGAGCTGAGAGCAAAGATCCTCTATATCGATCAAAACGGGAAGTGTTTTCAAGGATGCATTGTTCCAAGTAAAAAAGAAAGCAAATTATGCAAAAACTTCCTGTCGTATATTGGCTCCCAAACAAACGGTCATTGCATATACTAGACATTGCTCATGTATAATGAAAGTAAACGCAGTAATAACTTATTACCCAAACGGATGCGTAGGATCACAATATATTGCTCTGTCACTGCTACTGAAACCCAACTTTATATCTTATACATGACACCGCACTTATACCAACGCTCAGTTGTGCACCCCGGGATAGCAGACTGAATGGCGTTATGAAACTGATTGCAAGATGATAAGAATTTCTATAAATTTGATATATATACCAACAAGTATTATAATCAGTACATAAATGTTCGCTTACAGATGATGCTTTTACCACGATTTAGCTTTAAGTTCCGTGAAATTTACAATTAAGATTTGGAAAGAAAATTTTAGTTTGAAGAACATTTAAAATATAATTTCAACTAGTAAAATTAGTATAACAAACCAAAGACTCTTTTTGACCAGACCAAATATGGAAAGTTAATAATGCTATTAAATAATTTACCTGCGCTGACTCGTTATTATAATTACTTCACTGAAAATCAGTTTATATACGCACAAATATACAGTATAGTATTTAGTGGAATCAGTCTGGGATAGTTTTAACTCAGCTACCTAAAATAGTAGAACTTAGAAACCGAAAATATCTTTACAAGTCAAGTTTCGAATTTAAATAATGTCTGCACCAAGTTGACAGCTTGAAGAATATTTCCACCAGAATAACAATTAAACTCTTTACCCTTAAATATTTCAATTTAAGAAACAATTTACAGTTTGGTCTTGAACACTGGATAATGGACTGCAAAACATATGTTAATCATTGTTATTCCGAAAAAGACACTTTATAAGTTTACATCAGAACGAATGGTAAAGTGTATGCATGAGGCAAGGACATCCAAGGGAGCAACGCCTACGCTTATATAATCAGTTCCAGCAGGTCACGAAAGCTGTCAGACAATTCAGTTTCACTGAAAATCAGTTTAGATTCACAAATATATACCGATTTAGTGCAGGAATGCAGACCAGAACTGCTTTTGTTCCGTAAAATGGTACGATTTGGAAAGTTCTTATATGATAGTTCAGAGAGTATTTCAAATAGGATTTCAAATAAAAGAAAATTAGTTTAACAAATCAAAGACCGACAAAGGGGCTTCGGTGACGCAGTCGTCAGAGCAAGCGCCTTTCACCTCTCAGATCGTGGGTTCGATTCTCGCTGGCGACTCATGACACTTATGTGAAAAGAGTCAGTCAACGCTCTACCGAAAGTCGCGGGTTTTCACCGGCTACTCCGGTTTCCTCCCACAGGGAATGTTGACAGGGTGGGTTTGGATAAGCCCAAAACTAACCCTTCCATCGTAGCTGTGCTCCTTGGTCAGACATGAGTGACAAGGTAGCAGCCATTCAGAGGTGTCTTTAATAAGCCTTCGACTCGATCAAGTTGAGCTGCGTCCATCGTCATTCGGCTCAGCTGTAAGCTGCAAGTAAGGATGATGAGCACACCCCCAATTACTTATTTACTTTTTTGACCTGCGCTGCTTACGTACGAAAGCTGTATATGGGCATGGTCTCTCCTAATTATAATAATTTCTCTATAGATATCAATATATTTACGCATGCACACAAATGTATACTATATTAATCAGTCCGGGATAGTTTTAACTAAGCTCACTAAAATATTGTATAGAATTTGGGAACTGAAAATATCTTTAGAAATCAATAATGTCTGTATATTGCCCGAATATAGAGCTGGCAGAAAATTTCAACTAGGACACCAATTAAATCTTTATTAACATTAAATAATCATCATTTTAAGAAAAAACTTACAGTTTGATCTTGAAAACTGGATATTGGACTGCAAAACAAATATTAAGCATTGCTATTCCAAAAAAAGCCATCTCATAATGTTTACATCAGAACGAATGGCAAAACTGTCTGGTGCAATGACATATACCTACCCTTTAAACAATTAAAATCGGATACATTTGCGGAAAACAGGAATCCAAGAGAGTATAACCCCAACGCTGTATAAACAATTTTATCTCACTGAAAATCAGTTTAGATTCACAAATATATAGCGTTCAAGTGCATATACATATCACTTAAGGTGGCTCCCTACAAGTTTTGAAATATGGTAAATTTATGATCTAGATTGAATTTTTTAGAAGAATAACACTGCAATAATAGCAATCTGCATCCATAAAAATAGTTTTCAAACAATTACACTGTACTTTATTCAGTCATTGCAATAACATTCTTGTAAATAATAAGTATGAATTGATATGTTTTGTCTATATATAGCAAACTCAATATATATATATATGTTACAATCTTAATTGTATATATTACTTCTTTTCAATCTGATTAGCTTTAAAATGATTATGGTAAATTTAGATGTTTATTATCTAGGGACCTAAAGTTAAAAGCCAGCAGGTTTCTAGTAGGCTCCTAGCCCTATATCTTTTTTATGCCAATTATGCTATAATGACCCGTGTATATTTGACTGGGAATAGAGTAGAATAGAAATAGATAATAAAGGTATTTCTTGTATAGCCATTAACATGGTAACCATTCAACAGCCATCATAAATTTTCATATGGTATCGAATTGAGAGGTGTGAACCTGTTAATTTGTGTTACTGCCTCTATGATATATTACTAGTATTTTCCAATTTGTGAGTATAGTCCATGAAAGATCAAGAAAAGACCGAGTTAATTCTATTGGAATGATTGGTATTTACCTCGAGGGAGGAGTAAGAATGTTTATATTATATAAGGTCTCTTGGATACGGTGAAGGTTCAGTAATGTGAAATATTTTAAGTGCTAAACTAGAGAAAGACTTTAGTATATGTATCCCTTAATTGTGTTTTATTGCATTGTATTCTATAATTATTGTATATCATATTTTTCTTGTTTCAGTTAAATGGCCGTCATTAGGAATTATTTATCCTACATGCTTTATAAATGACGTGCGCACTAAAGGTTTTAATTGGAGTGGATATAATACTCTCCCGCTTGCTGGTATGTTTTGAATTTTCAAAAGAGCTGTCATTCGAGTCAAGTCGTTATACAGTAGTTCGACAAACGAATATTGTAATGGAGAACCTTTTGAAATATATTTCCGTTCTCGTCATTGGAGTACATGTAATCCCCTGTAATGGGATCGTGGTGTCACCACCTGCACCACGTGCACCACGTGTACCTGTTGTAAGCACAGCTGCAGCACCTGTTGTAAGCACAACTGCAGCATCTGTTGTAAGCACAACTGCAGCACCTGTTGTAAGCACAACTGCAGCACCTGTTATAAGCACAACTGCAGCACCTGTTGTAAGCACAACTGCAGCACCTGTTGTCGGCACAACTGCAGCACCTGTTGTAAGCACAACTGCAGCACCTGTTGTACCGGGTCAAGGTATGTTTGTGTGTATTAATTGTTTGAAGAAATAGACGATCAATATAGAAATATTAAGGTGTTGACGACCAAACATGGTGTTGTTCGGTCAACGTTCCTAATTTTAGTTGACGACAAAATGTGAACTTCAAGTTGAAGTCGCTATAGACACGGGGCGATATTGGAAAGAGCCGATTTCCGATGCTGATTTTTCAAGGCCGATATATATATGGCCACCTTCGACCGAAAAATTGGGAAAACCGATGGTTGGTTTACTTGATGCTCACCAAGATGCTCACGTTTTGTCGAATTGTCATTTTACTGTTTTACTTGACCAATGAGAGGTTGCCATCAAGCAACTCTCTATTTTGAGCACAACAAAAGTACAATACAAACAGAAAATATAGGCAAGTATTACCAAAAGTGCGGATGCTTACTCTCGCCCGAAACAACGTGTCACGTTTTCGCTTCAAAAGTTCAGGGATGCAACTACATTCCTATTAAACGAGGTGAAATACACATCTTGGGAATGGCGACATCGATTGGTCCGCGGGAAATTATGCTGAGACTGACCGATCCGATAGTGAACGGCAATCTGCCGAAGGCCGATTGTGATAAAAAGTAGCCGTTAATGTTTTGCGGATGATCGGCTCATCTCACGAAGTCGCGCTAGCAACTGTGAAAGAATTGAGACTATGTAAATCTGTTTGTGCCTGTATAAGTTCTCGCTTGCCGTGAGCAATTGATTGCAATTTTGTATCGGATCGGATCAACATTTCTACCTAAGTGGCTATGTTGTTATTGAACATCGCTGATTTTCTTGACTATATTTATCGGAATTTACGGCTTTTAGTTCGTATACCGGTATTTACTTCTACGTGTTTAAAATTCCACCTAATTTTGTTCGAGAACGATATAATCATTAACTCAACCGTATTGATTTGAAGCAAAATCGCTTAAGTGCTTATACTTGACACATACTCATATGAACTATACATGCTGTAACAAACAATTCGCTATAAATATAGGAAGGTCGCGTAAAATATCTTCCCAAATTTATTCATATTGACAGCATAGAAATCGGGCTTTGTTTTTTAATATAGCCATGTTGCTTGATTGCTATAGTCAGTAACTGTTATAGCTATTTGCCAATTAGACTGAGACACGTTGTTCAACATGTATAACGCTTTATTGACATTACAATATAATACTATGAACTAGAACTTCGCTAAGGAAAGTCCCTCGAGCCCGCTTATGTGACCAAAGAAGCTATTAGCATGCACTTATAGTTAGCAGCACAGTCTCTTTTGCAGAATAGTTATATTAAAATAGGAAAATTACGCTCCTGATGCATATTAATTGTGCCAACGGTTTAGGATAGCCTACACATGGCAATGGCAGAAAGAGAATTTTAGTTTGTTCCGGAATCTGCGCTAGTTTAATGGACTGACCGATGCAGATACTATATTTTATCTTATGAAAATCAATTTAGATTCACAAATAGTATGTAGGGTATAAATGCAGGAATACAGTCCGAAATTCTAAAACAGTAGAATTTGGAAATTGGAATATTATTTAGTCTGGATCGTATTTACAGCTTCGAGAAAATTTCTTCCAGAATACCAATTTAAACAAATGTTAATCATTGCTTTTCCAAAAAGCCATTTTGTAAAGATATACATCTGAACGAATGCCAAAGTGTATGGTCCAATTACAAAGTTATATAAACAATTAAAATAATTATATAATTTAAATATATAATCAGTTCCAGCAGGTCACGAAAGCTTTATAGACTATTTTTGTTTTACTGAAAGTCGGCTTAGATTCACAAATATAGAGCGTTGAACTACAGAAATGCAGACCAGAATAGTAAATACCAAATTAGACTAAAAATGGGAAAATCCGTCAATAATGCTTTTCATACAGTCAGTTACTGCTGGTCACGAAAGCTGTATATAGACTCTCTCTATTTTTTTATTCGAAATCAGTTTATATACTCACAAATGTACAGTATATAATGCTTAAGTGGAATGCAGTTCGGAATAATTATAACTAATAGTAGAATTTGGAAACTGAAAATATTTTGTAAGTCAAGTTTAGAATTTTAATGTGCGGACCAAATTTACCGCTTGGATAATATTTCCACCAGAATAGCAATTAAACCTTTAACCCTTATAAATATTAAGATTTAGGAAACACTTTACACAAAATGGTCTTTTTATAAAGTTCACATCGCAACGAATGCCAAAGTGTATGGTGCATTGTGTATACTTGCGGAAAACAGGAATCCACTCTAAATTCTAAAATATAGTAGAACTTGGAAAGTGAAAAAATCTAAGAAAGCTAAGAATTTTAAATAATGTCTGGGCCGAATTTACCTCTTGGAGAACATTTCATCCTGAACTTCAATTAAAATTTTAGCCACTAAATATTGCAGCTTAAGGAATGATTTACAGCTTGGTCTTGAAGACAGGACAATATAATAAAGGACTGCAAAACTAATGTTAATAATTGTCATCCAAAAAGTCATTTTATAAAGTTTACATCAGAACGAATGCCAAAGTGTATAGTGCAATGACATAGTTATTTATAAAATTTAAGAAATCAAATGAAATAGTTATATTTCTGGAGAATAAGAATCCAAGAGAGCAACGCCAACGCTTATATATATAATCAGTTCGAGGAAGTCACAAAAGCTGTATAAACAATTTATTTCACTGAAAATCACATATATATTATAATCACATATGGTTTCACAAATATATAGTGTTTAAGTACAGGAATAGTACGATCTAGTTTGGATGCAACATTCTGAAAATGTGCCATGTGGCAATTCCAAAAATTATTAAAAGTCTAAACCCCATATTCTGTCTTAATTCGTCAAATGACATGTCCATGTTTCCTACTGAACACGTATTCTCTTTTCAAAGAACTACCATGTAGGTCTCTATGTAGATGCAAAGCAAGTAGGCAGTATGACGTACATAATCCGTACTCTATTTAATGAAAATACAGTTTTGCCTATTATGACGTCGCCTGATTGTGATCGGAACAGATATCGCAGAGCTAGAAATTCGTAAACGCATGAGCATTAATCATGTGACATGAAAGAGTCGAGAGCAAAGGTCTAGGGTTATGAGGGTGAGTATGCTCCCTTAAGACTAGGATCTAGATAAATAATTAATGAAGTCAGCCTTCATTGCATGCTCATTACTACATCAGGATTGCTCATTACAAAGGGAAGCCCTTTAGCCAATTTGGCCTCATTTGAAAAAATAATTTAAATTTAATCATATCACCCATTGATTACTATATAGATGAACAACAAAACAAGCATTACAGTAAAGCCCCGCATAAAAGAACCAGTGGGTTAAGAACCACCAGCCTGAAATTTGGGCAATTAAGCACCCAAAATACAAGAACCACTTCAGGCTGACAAATGAAACTGGTAGTCTTAAAAAACCTTAATTAAACTTTTACCTGAATTAGTAAGCAGGTACCAGGAAGAAAACAAAATACTGTAATCTTGCTAGCAGGAATTTTGTCTTTCAACGACATCATGCATGCATTTATTTTATCAAAACAGCAATCAATTCAGAACATAATTCAACTAATTGCACAACTATATTCAAAAAACTTGCATCATGATGGCCCTTTGTTAACAATAAGAGGTTTAATTAAAACTCTAAACCAGGAACAATTGTTTTTGACTGGAAATAAGAACCAGTTAAGAACCACTTCAGCCTGATTTCTTTCTAAGTACCCGTTATATAAGAACCACTTCAGCCTGAAGTCAAAATTCAGTGGTTCTTTTATGTGGGGCTTTACTGTATTGTATAGATGTACTTATGAAATATAAATCTTCATGTCATTAGTGCAATATACTCTATTGTGAATAGTAAATAAGTCTCTGACAACTATATTACTGATCAGTATTTCGAAAGAATTGAGAAAAGTCTGTGAAAGAATTGAGACTATGTCTATGTAAATCTGTTTGTGCCTGTATAAGTTCTCGTTTGCCGTGAACAATTGATTGTAATTTTGTATCGGATCCGATCAACATTTCTACCTAAGTATAGCTATGTTGTTATTGACCATCGCTGATTTTCTTGACTATATTTATCGGAATTTACGGCTTTTAGTTCGTGTTCCGGTATTTACTTCTACGTGTTTAAAAATTCACCTCATTTTGTTCGAGAACGATATAATCATTAACTCAACCGTATTGATTTTAAGCAAAATCGCTTAAGTGCTTACTTGACACATATTCATATGAACTATACATACTGTAAACAAACAATTCGCTATAAATATAGAAAGGTCGCGTAAAATATCTTCCCAAATTTATTCAAATTGACAGCATAGAAATCGGGCTTTGTTTTTGAATATAGCCATGTTGCTTGATTGCTATAGTCAGTAACTGTTATAGCTATTTGCCAATTAGACTGAGACACGTTGTTCAACATGTATAACGCTTTATTTATACCCCGTTTACACTATACCGGATTACTTTTCATACCGGATTAATTTTCACTCCGAAGTAAAAAACAAGGGTGTTTACACTACGCCGCATTGCACCGCTTCGCTTTGTTGCCAGCTCAACACTTTTTGATGTTGCCATGGAAACAGAACCAGTTTCCCGCTAAATAAAATCACGAGCTGGCTTTGCTAGACAAATGAACGCAAGAATGTCCAACACAAAACAAAAAGAGCCAAATTTTACATGGACTTACCCAAAATCTTCGTTGTTTACGTTCTCTTTTGCCCTTTCGTTTTGCACGAAAAGTTGAAGTTACCAGTGTTTGCCGGAGTCGTCGCCTTGATGAATAATAGCTAGTCGACAGACAAAATAAACTAGCCATTATTTGCAGGACGCTTGCTGCCGTAAAAGTAAGTATAATCAATTGTTTGAAGGCGACCATTTTTAATTCGTCTTGTAATATATTACAAATTTCGCGCCAAAATTAGTTGTGTACCGGATTCGCCTGTTTACACTGCTCCGGCACATACCGGATTACTTTTCATATCACCTCCAAAGCGGAGTGATTTTTGCTCCGCGTCGTGTACCGGATTACTGTGGCGTAGTGTAAACAGCAAGAAGCTATTAGCATGCACTTATTGTTAGCAGCACAGTCTCTTTTGCAGAATAGTTCTATTAAAATAGGAAAATTGCGCTCCTGATGCATATTAATTGTGCCAACGGTTTAGGATAGCCTACACATGGCAATGGCAGAAAGAGAATTTTAGTTTGTTCCGGAATCTGCGCTAGTTTAATAGACTGACCGATGCAGATACTATATTTTATCTTATGAAAATCAATTTAGATTCACAAATAGTATATAGGGTTTAGATGCAGGAATACAGTCCGAAATTCTAAAACAGTAGAATTTGGAAATTGGAATATTATTTTGTCTGGACCGTATTTACAGCTTGGAGAAAATTTCTTCCAGAATACCAATTTAAACAAATGTTTTTCATTGCTTTTCCAAAAAGACATTTTGTAAAGATATACATCTGAACGAATGCCAAAGTGTATGGTCCAATTACAAAGTTATTTAAACAATTAAAATAATTATATAATTTAAATATATAATCAGTTCCAGCAGGTCACGAAAGCTGTATAGACTATTTTTGTTTTACGGAAAGTCAGCTTATAGATTCACAAATATATAGCGTTGAACTACAGAAATGCAGACTAGAATAGTAAATACCAAATCAAAGACTAAAAATGGGGAAATCCGTCAATAATGCTTTTCATAGAGTCAGTTACTGGCTTACTGCTGGTCACGAAAGCTGTATATAGGCTCTCTCTATTTTTTCATTCGAAATCAGTTTATATACTCACAAATGTACAGTATAATGCTTAGTGGAAAGCAGTCCGGAATAATTATAACTAATAGTAGAATTTGGAAACTGAAAATATTTTTGTAAGTCAAGTTTAGAATTTTAATGTGTGGACCGAATTTACCGCTTGGATAATATTTCCACCAGAATAGCAATTAAACCTTTAACCCTTTTAAATATTAAGATTTAGGAAACACAAAATTACACAAAATGGTATTTTTATAAAGTTCACGTCGGAACGAATGCCAAAGTGTATGGTGCATTGTGTATACTTGCGGAAAACAGGAATCCACTCTAAATTCTAAAATATAGTAGAACTTGGAAAGTGAAAAATCTTTAAAGACAAGCTAAGAATTTTAAATAATGTCTGGGCCGAATTTACCTCTTGGAGAACATTTCATCCTGAACTTCAATTAAAAATTTAGCCACAAAATATTGCAGTTTAAGGAATGATTTACAGCTTGGTCTTGAAGACAGGACAATATAGTAAAGGACTGCAAAGCTAATGTTAATAATTGTCATCCAAAAAGTCATTTTATAAAGTTTACATCAGAACGAATGCCAAAGTGTATAGTGCAATGACATAGTTATTTATAAAATTTAAGAAATCAAATGAAATAGTTATATTTCTGGAGAACAAGAATCCAAGAGAGCAACGCCAGGAAGTCACAAAAGCTGTATAAACAATTTATTTCACTGAAAATCACATATATATTATAATCACATATGGATTCACAAATATATAGCGCTTAAGTACAGGAATAGTACGATCTAATTTGGATACAACATTCTGAAAATGTGCCATGTGGCTAACCAAAAATTATTGAAGTCTAAATCCATATTCTGTCTTAATTCGTCAAATGACATGTCCATGTTTCCTACTGAACACGTATTCTCTTTTCAAAGAACTACCATGTAGGTCTCTATGTAGATGCAAAGCAAGTAGGCAGTATGACGTACATAATCCGTACTCTATTTAATGAAAATACAGTTCCGAGGTTTTGCCTATTATGACGTCGCCTGATTGTGATCGGAACAGATATCGCAGAGCTAGTAATTCGTAAACGCATGAGCATTAATCATGTGACATGATAGAGTCGAGAGCAAAGGTCTAGGGTTATGAGGGTGAGTATGCTCCCTTAAGACTAGGATCTAGATAAATAATTAATGAAGTCAGCTTCATTGCATGCTCATTACTACATCAGGATTGCTCATTACAAAGGGAAGCCCTTTAATTAGCCAATTTGGCCTCATCTGAAAAAAATAATTTAAATTTAATCATATCACCCATTGATTACTATATAGATGAACAACAAAACAAGCATTACAGTAAAGCCCGGCATAAGGAACCAGTGGGTTAAGAACCACCAGCCTGAAATTTGGGCAATTAAGCACCCAAAATACAAGAACCACTTCAGGCTGACAAATGAAACTGGTAGTCTTAAAAAACCTTAATTAAACTTTTAGCTGAATTAGTAAGCAGGTACCAGGAAGAAAACAAAATACTGTAATCTTTGTCTTTCAACCACATCATGCATGCATTTATTTTATCAAAACAGCAATCAATTCAGAACATAATTCAACTTCATAACTATATTCAAAAAACTTGCATCATGATGGCCCTTTGTTCACAATGAGAGGTTTAATTAAAACTCTAAACCAGGAACAACTTCAGCCTGATTTCTTTCTAAGTACCCGTTATATAAGAACCACTTCAGCCTGAAGTCAAAATTCAGTGGTTCTTTTATGTGGGGCTTTACTGTATTGTATAGATGTACTTATGAAATATAAATCTTCATGTCATTAGTGCAATATACTCTATTGTGAATAGTAAATAAGTCTCTGACAACTATATTACTGATCAGTATTTGGACAAAGGTAGGACATTACACTCGGCCCGTTTACCTTTTGTTAATATCAATAGTCGTTAACCATTATTCATCAGGTGTTTCGACAGCTTGGACAGTACCAATGAAAAAATTGTCACTCGAGCTACCAGGGTCAGTTTGATCACGATATTTTGTTTCTACACCAACTGCGCCAACAATCTTCCCACGGGTTTTGTTTTGAGACTCCTTTGATCGACAATATTTTACAAAATGGTTTAACTTATCTCGCAGCCTGGGCGAGGGTATTAATTACGCTCGCGCGGCTAGAGACATCAAAAGTTGGTAGGGTCTTTATGTAGCCCTACACGAAATGTATATTTAACCCCAACCCCCACCCTAACCCCAATCCTAATCCTAACCCTAATCCTAATCCTAATCCTAATCCTAACCCTAATCCTAACCCTAACCCCAATGCTAACCCTAATCCTAACCCCAATCCTAACCCTAACCCTATATATAATCACGGACATAATTCGCCGTGTAGGGCTATATAAAGACTCAACCCAAAAGTTCATCAAGTATCGCAGGCGCATGGCTATGTTTCATGGGCGTAGTGGGTGGATCTCACCTTGATGCTAAAATTATGGCGGATTGCCAGGAACGGAATGAGTGCGATCTTAAAAACATCACAAAATAGTTTGAATGAAGAAACTGGAAATAAAACAGTGTTTTCGCTTTTACTTTAAAATGTTAAGAAGAAATAGTTAAATATCACGCAAGAAGTCACGGTCAAGTCACGGCAAGAAGCATTAGGCCAACGACAAGTTAATTTGTTTTATTGTTTATGTCTTCCCCGGTTTCAAAAATGTTGGTTTAATAATTATACACCTTTTTCCATTGCAAGCTTTGGGGGGACTGAGCCCCCCTTCTTTTGTGCAAGAATACTTGAATTTTGGAAAAAGATGACGTTTGTAAAATAAATAATAACATACCTACATCATATGTTTCGAGGATTGAAAATTATATGGTTAAAAGTATGAATCTTTCAATCGTTTATGACATTTTGTAGAGAAAATATAAAAAAGAACATACGAAAAAGGCAACCGTGTTAGCATAGCGACCACAAATAGCGACCACAAATTTCGCTACAGCGATATATCTCACTCAGCGGTCTGCTTAAATAAGTATCAATACTTCATACAAAAATATGTAAACTAGAACACTAACAACGCATCTTAGAAGAAGCGGTATGATACTTGGATCCTTTTAGTTCATATTTTCCTCAAGGGAATTAATACCGTTGAAAAAAATATTTGTGAGCTATAGTTGCTCGGTTTCAAAATGCGAGGGGTTTCTACATGCATGTATTTCTACTTATAGGCTTTATACGTTTTGCCATATATGCAGGACTGCTACGATGTGGATGGTTTCATCCACAGTTACGACATCCACAGTTGATTGTTTCCTCGATTTAAAATGCCATATTTCCTTTATCATGAAAGTGATTTGGAGTTTGCTTGGAATGTAAAATATCTACCTTTTCTCCTTTGCCAGCTTCCCTAGTTGTTTCTTTGATGCTTCTGCTGCTTTGCAGATATCGATGGTTTTGGCAGATCTAAACTCTCTCGAGTAGTAATATGGCGTTAACAACATCACTGTACGCACTAATGTAAGGATTTTTTACAAGGACACACAGTTGCGAATTCTCACTAAACTGCAGTTCATGTAGATAAAATAATTCGTTACATATCCACCATATATGTGTAGATCTCGTTATCGTAACATCATTAAATTAATATATAATATTATATACCCAAACGAGGGGGCCTCTTTACAAAAAGCCAGATGGTTTCTTGAGGTTCTCTTTCCAATTTTATATATTATGAAACAAAGTTAAAACATGTATCTTTCTTTTTTTTGTAAATAGATTGCGTATACTTACTGGCGAATAAAATTTTGAATTTAATTTTGAATTTAATTGAATTTAATTGAATTGAATGTTTCCAGCCAGATATGTATGTGCCAATTTATACCTTTTCAGAAATTTCCGGGTTATATATGAACAGTGGCGTGTTGGCGAGTCCTATATTCGTCAGGGGAGGCAAACTGGGAATTAATTGGCGTTTCCTAGTAGTAAGTGACCGTATGTTAAGGGGAGTGTGCAAGGAGTGTCTGAAGTGAAATTTTTAGATTTTTATTCTTCAGGACACAATTTTCGACCTTTTCAGAAGCGAGTTTGCACAAAACCACAAAAATCTCAACCAATTTTAATTAACCTATTAGTTAGTATCAAATATAGGAAATAAGCGGAATGAATCAATGGAATTATGTATGACTTGTCTGACCCTAATTAAGAAACCATTGGCAATTTGATTAATAATTTCTAAGGTTTGTACAAAAGGTTTAATGACTAACACGTTCTTCTCAGCGAGGAAAGACCCAGAGGCGTAGAGTATAAGCAATTTGAACATGACGTACTCAAGTCAACACCTCTTTATATAATTTTCCACAATGCTCCTGCCCCTGCCCCCTGTCAGCACGCCACTGGTTATGAATGACTACACGATAGCTTCAAATTGTGAACTTAGGAGTATGCTAGTGCGTCTAGTCAGTGTTGACTGTTAAATATTAATATGATAGCAAGGTTGACATGATATCAACACGAGGTTGGACCGGGCATTCTCAAACTCATTAAATATTCATGACGTCTCGGTCCAATCAGGCACCTTCAAATCAGTCACCTGACGTCTCTGGATATTAGAGGAAGCTCAGTATCATTAAAATTCCCTACGAGAACATGCAATAGGCAAACAATATAGTTATTAGCATAATCACAGTACCTAGAAATTGTGTTCTCAATACAGTATCTAGAACAAAATTTCCACATCGGTATTTTGAACGTTTTTTCTAGGTACACTA